>VYZR01000077.1:7102-18127 GCA_013400675.1 Oxylabes madagascariensis | reverse complement strand
AAAAAAAAAAAAAAAAAGAAAAAGGATTGGTGTTTTCAGTAAAAGCAGAAATATTCCTGAAAGCAATTTATCCCAGCAACTAAAGGGAAAATCCAACTGTTGCAACATTGAGCAGCATTCCTGGAAGATGAAGCATGAGACTATTCTGCCTGTAACATTCACTGAGACGAGCTATATGAGTGGTCCAAAATGGATTTGACCCATGTGTTGTCCATCTGAAAAGTGAGATTATTGCCAATAAAAGCAAAAGCCTTTACAAAGAACAACAGAAATATCTCTATCAGAGATTGGTGCTTCTACCAAGCACTATGGAGGAGCAGCCTCCTTGTAATGACCTAAAGAACGCTGTCATCTGGCTCATTGCTTGTTCTGTTTATTTTGTCTTTCACCTTTGTGTTTTAATTAGCTCATTTTTTTTTCTTCTGTTGTAGTGATTTAGTTTACATGCCATGGAACATGCATTTGATTTCAGTGCAGCATGGCATGCATGCAAATAATACTTGGCTAGGTACTGCCTGTTCAGGAGTTGTAGGTGTGTGATCCATTTTCTCGTCTTAATCAGTTTGGAGTGAATAGATACATGTAAAACTATTAAGAAAGTAACAGCAGACCCTTATCCAATTAGAAAGGCGGATGTATTTCAAAACCAGAAGCTAAAACTGAAGGACCTAAGGAGTCCCTGCTTCTTTTGTTGTTATACATCTTTGAAGTGTCCTGCATTAAATGCGTTTTTTGAGACAGGACTCAGTGACTGAGTTTCAGCAGCTTCTGGTTTTGCATAGCTGTGTGTTATCAAGGACCAAGGATGAGGTGCAGTTGTTAAAGGCTGGTAAAAGAAGGGTTGGCTGAACAGCATTTGCCTTGGGATTTAAAACTGGAACTTCCAGATTTTTAACTTGCTAAGTGCAGCATCTAACCTAGTCCCTTGCTTTAACTGGAGTGCAGTATGATAATATGAGCATTTTTTCCTCACTCTTTCCCCAGACCTTAGTGTTTTGTAAGCCACCCTTAGCATTTACCTCTTTGTTTGGGATTAACAGAAAAACACAGGGAGCTTGAACTGAGGTCAAGAGCAAAGCCTGCCAGCATCTATTTTCCTAATGGTCCTAACATTGAAAGACAGGAAGTTGGTGAAAGAACATATTTAATGCAGCTCTGAGTCTCTGTAGAGGAAAGCACTGGTTTCCATAGCATCTCCAGAAACATCTCTATGAATATGGAAGAGGATGTTTGGGCTCAGGGTTCATCTGGTTTGGCAGTGGGCATGGAGTTTAAGCACCTCAGTCCAGAGTGCTTTTTCCATGCCCAGTGGGCACACAAGGGCACTTCCACAGGATGAAAGCATTTCCTATCAGACTCTTGAGGTCACCCAGAGTTAGGAGGCTTCTCTGAAGAGACTGATTTTAGAGGTGAAAAGAAGTAGGCAGTTTTACAAGCATATAAACCAGCTCAGATACACATATAATGCTACAGTGCCTTTGACTCCTGCTCTTTCCTCTTGGCAGCTCGGCTGCTGAACTCTTTTGCTTCATGGTTTTACAGGAAATGTGCCCCATTTATTTCAGCTGGGCTGTGGTTTCACATTTAGTTGCAGCTTCATGGTTTCTGTCCTTGATGTTGCCCTGGTTCCTGCCCTCCACTGCATGCCACCCATTGTGCTGTGGTGGCACAGCGTGGTGACCTGGATCAAGGGACTTTCTGGGCAGATTACAACCCATTATGAGGATCCCCAGCCTCACAAAGGCTCCAAATGTTCAGGAGATTTTAAAGTACTTTTAAAAAAGGAAATCCATGTGAGCAGAAATGGAGAGATAAGGAATCTCTCTGCAATGGGAGGTGCAGATAGAGGAATTTTTTTCAAGGGTTAGCAGGCAGGCTGAGGCAGAATATTTCTTCCTCTAGAATGGGAATACACAACTTTGTATTTTCATCATCTTTGACATTAGCAGTCTGTATGACTAGTTCTGGCTATTCTTGTTACACTTCCTCTCATGTTCTGCACGACTCTTGAGAATGGATTGGAATATCTTTCAGTTTAAAATTACTTTTTCTCTATAAATTTCTGCTCAAAGATGTTGTGGACGCTAGTTAATCTGACATTTCCTCCTGGCTAGCATGTTATAATTATAAAGTGCAGAGCATGGGAAGATGATTTTGAGATAACTCTGATTAAAGGATAATTATGTGTGTTGCAGCTACCATTGGAGAAGCAGCACAGTGCACCTTTGGAGTGTCACAGACTTTGTGTGTTTGCACATCCAGCCGAGTGAGAGGGGTTTTTTAAATTATTTTTTAGATGTTTAGAAATCGCCAGGAAAATAAAAAGTAGATAGCAATATTTATTCTGTGGCAGGTCTCTCTAGTCCTGCTAATATCACTGGCATGAAGAGCTGCAGGGAAATGACCACTGTTGCTAACTTTGTCCCTTTCACGTTGCTTGTGGTAAAGGTCAGGCCCAAGGCCCAGAATCTCATCTTTTGGGCCCCCTGAAGGGACCAGTGGTGCTGAGCCCAGCTGCTGGCCCTTCTGGCAAGAGAGGGGGTGGCAGGTCACTGAACCACCTCAAAGGGAGGGAGGAAAAAGCAGGGGACATGTATATACATTGATATATGTGACATGCCTGCATGTGTACGTACAAATAATAAATTGGTCTCTCGGTGGGTGTTGCTCTGCGGCCTTTCATATAAAAGCAGTCATTTAATATTTTCCTCTCTGGAGAACCTTACACTTGTTTTATTAGTATGTATTTTTTAATTTATCAAGTAAATATATAAATAACTGGAGCAGATATATTATTAATGCAGAACACTTGTGTAAGTCACTGAAAGTCACAGATGTGTCATAAAAATAGATGGCAATCAATAGTCACAGGAAAATGTTATTTGTTTCTTGCAAAGCTGCAGCTATAAACTCCCCTTCCTGCCAGTAGGAGTGTTACTGCCAAAGCTCTGCATAGGTAGTTCAGAACAGACTGCATCATTCACAGTTTTAAAGAAATCAGCTTCAAGAAGCAGACTTTCAAGCAAATGCAACACTGGCCTATATTGCAGAGTAGGGCTATTTAAAAACAAACCAGAAAAAGCTGCCCAGACTCTGAAAGTTAAGACATCTTTACATGGAGATGAATATCGCCTCTCCTTAATGTATGCACAGTTTTGGCCACCATTTCCATTAGTTTTCTCATATAAATAAAGGTAATGTAAGAGGGAAGAGGGGATTTACTGAAGGTTGCTTATTGCTGCAAAGCTAGGATTTGTTTAAGCAGGCTTGCAAGCTCAGAGGTGTGCATGGTACATAAGTTATTCTGTGACTGCATCATTTGATAACTTGAAACATTCAGACAGCCCATCTGTGTGAAAGTCTTCCCTTTAATTTCAAAGAACAGGTATTTTAAAAATCCCTTTTTACAAAAAAGGAGCCAGTGCAAACACCCCTGCATCTATTTCCTTCCTGTGGTCATGGGCCCATCTGCAGATTTGAAATCATCCATCTTTGTGATTGCTCCATTTTCCTCAGTCCCTTTGATAGGTCTCCTATAAAATGCATTAACTAAAGGTTTTTTGGGCATGTTGGCGTGGCTCAGATTTGATGGCTTTGATTTTTCTGAAATGGTTTCATTGTTTTGTGTCAGTGTGTCTGACACTCACTGGGCTTTTTGTAAAGAAAAGGGAGTCTGGGTTTCTGGTGTGTGCCCATGGAAGTTAGGTGTGAGGGAGATTCCGTGGAGGCTCTGCAGGCACTGCAGATGTGGGGTGCTGAGTGTTGATTTGGCCACACTCCAGCCGTCCCTGCTCCTCTGCCAGGCCTTCCAGGTGAAGCACAAATTGTCCTCTTCCCACTGCCCTGTGTAAATTATTCCATGGGGGGGATCACACAGCCTTTCTTAAGCATGGCTGGGCAGGACCTGTCTTTACAGTTTGATTTTCTGCCAAACAGGAAGTGTTGGCATGTAGCTGCCACCTTCTTTTCATAGGTATACTATGTTTCTGTGACTTATGAATCATGAAGTATGAAAATGAAAAAACCCTGTTGTGATGTGCTTTTGGCATCTTATTTCTTTTCACGGATTTCTTATTACACTTTGACAGGTGTCTGACACAAGAAACTGTCACTACTGTGATTTAACCTTGGTGTACCACCTCCAATTTCAATGCCTAGGACTGTGAAACAATAGAACTCATCTGAGCTGTTGAAACGTCAATAAAATTGTGTTTAGTTTTATGTTTTTAGAGATGCTTTGTATGTTGTGGATTTTTTTTTTTTTTTTGGGACACATTTTCATGATTTTTAGATTATCTTTTATGGGAATTTTTCTCAGAGAAGTCAGCTCAGACCAGCCTGATGTTTTGCAAAGAACTCAGTAAAACAGAGACAGCTGCTTGCTACTTCCTTATATAATGGTAATTTGATTCATGATAAATATCTAAGCTGTTAATACCAAAACAGTGTTACATGGTTAAATGTGAAGCAATCCAAACAGGTATTTTTTTAGATCGTTTATTCCCTCAGAAACCTGCGGTGAGTCAATCGCAGTCTACTTGAGTGTGTCATTGTTTGATGCTCAACAACGGCACGACTCTCTATCCGAAGGCTAGAAAAATCGAGTTTATTTTTTGAAATGTGACCTTCTTATATAGTATTTTACACAGACCAATTTGATTGGTGAAACAAAGGCAAACTTCTTCAATCACATTGATCAAAACAGATGTTCGTTAAGAAACCTCTCCCGTGAGAAAGAATGGATAAACATAGATACAGTTACAAGAACATCTTGTTTACTGAAGTTTTTGTGGGAAAGAAATTTCCCAGAAACTAGAACGTTAAAACCAGGGCTACATGGGTACAGCAATGTTGTTTAATTTTCCAGTTCCTGGAACCTGTGACTAGCAGAAAAATGCCTCTTGCTCTGTTTGTGACTCGCTGGGGGCCATGGCAGTGCCTGCTGCTGCTCTCCCTGCCCTGTGCATGGCCGGAGCTCTTCCCCTGGGCAGCATCAGGTGATGGCTCTGCTGTGCTGCAGACAGGGGCACCCAACAGCCACAGACCTGCACTCCTGAGGCCCCTCTGCAGCAGAATCCTGCTTTTATGAGACCGAGTCCAGACCCAGCGAGTGCCTGGCCCAGTTTCCAGCCTGGCTTCCAGAGTTATTTCCTGCGAAGGGAGAGGCCCTCGATGCCGACGGAGGGGCACCCAACACAAGTCATTAGTGGTGGTGGCAGCGCGATTCCTGCCAAACGGGAGTCTGGCACTTCAAAAATGCGCTGCCCTGTGTCAGCCCTGAGGTATCAAAGATGACGCTGTTGTCACCCAGCAGTGCTGGTAGGTGCTGTAGAACAGGCTGTCATCTGGGCTTCATTGATCACACTAAGCAGCTTCTTTACTTTCAATTACTCACGGGTGTCAGGAGGAGAAAGAGAACACTAGAGAGGTATTATACGTAGTGGCACTTCAAAGGTGATTACTCTTTCTTCCTATCAATCATGTTAAGGAAATTCTCCTAGTGCACTTAATAATCCTATTTTCCTTTGAAGAAAAGAGAAAGTCTTGATTTGAAGCTGGCCATAGAATTAACAGTGTCATTACACATTTTTTAACTCATTAGAGTGTACTTAGTATGCCTGCGATGTAACAGATTTGAAAAGCAATTTCTCCAATGATGGCTTCAAGTGGATTATAATTTTTTCCCCAAACAAATCATGAATCAACTCATCATTATTTTTTTCCCTAGATTTTCATGTACAAATATTTCACAGTGCTTTAGTTGCGTGATTCATGAGGGGTTAAAATTGATTTACAGAAATAATATAAGGTCACAATATAGCAAATAACACACATAGCATACATTTTGACTGAATGCAAACTCTTCTATATGATTTCCTAGCCTGTTGTGATGGTTCGATTTTCTATTGCTTAAATCATGATACCTGCACACTTAGATTAAATTTGAGATTCACATACAGCCAATCTATACAGAGTTTTGTTTACTTTGAAATCAATAGATTTGATAAGGGTGGGGTGGAGCAAGATTTGAATCTTAATAAAAGGATTTATTGTCAGTCCTTTCTAATAGGTTATTCCTGTTCTCCTGGTGCTTTGCAGAGAAACTGTTGAGAAAATTACACAGACTTATCTGCAGCTGGAACATTGAGGTGATGCACATGGTACAGATTGGAAAAACTTTGCAAAGGGCTAATGGTTCACATGCCATGGCCCTTGTCTTACAACAAATCTCAGCAGAGACTGCTAGGTTTGCTGCAAAAAGTGAGGTGCATCCAGCAGGCCTTTTCAATCAAGTCTTCCAACTTTTCTCCAGTCTCTATTTCCTTTATTTTATAACCCTTTCCAATCTATCTTACAAGTCTCAGAAAGCATGAGCCCCTTGAGCTTTGCAGGGACCTCTAATGACTGTGTAAGCGAGCCCGTTGGATTTCCCCTTGGGCTGGATTACGTACCTGACAGAGCAGAGGCTTCCTCAGGCACCAAAGAGTCTGAGGGGAGAAAACATGCAGACAAATCAAGAGAACTTCAAACAAATCCTCCTGCTTCATCCCCCAGGCAACACATGTGAGTCCAGCAGAGCTTTGAGTTGGAGAAGGAATGGCTCACTTTGAGAGATTTCATTTGTTGTTAGTTCCTCCAGACTCAGCGTGGTTTGGACACTACAGTCAGGATCTTCTAAGAATGTTTGCTGTTCTGTCTGAGTGCAGCTGCTGGGAAACATTTTCTTTTTATTCATCCTTTAGTAAATTGATGGAAAATACAGCTGACTGCTTTGCGATATGACCAGGATCACCAAAATCATTAGGTTTCCTGGAATAGCTAATCTGTCATAAACCTCTACCTGATTTACATAGGTAATTTATCTGTAGAAAGATGCCACCCACCTGCTTCTTCATTTCCAAAGCCTTATGATCACTCGGCCTTGTGAGCAGGGCGTTGTGTATCAGACTGACAACTAAGGAGGCTGAGACAGAGATGAGATGGTTTTCCCAGTGTCACAATGGGGAATCAGGCTGTGAATAGCACAAAGTGTCCATCCCATACTCACTGCTTAATGTAAAGACTTAAACAAAGGACAGTGTTTGGAGAGAAATCATTTGAACCGGCATTCTCAACAGCTTTTGGTTACAGCACGTTGAACTGTTATAACACAAGCACATCACACCAGTTGGGCAGAAGTGTGAGTGTGAGATCTGCAGAAGGCTGCAAACATTCTCAGTGTATCACAATTATAGCCATCGCAGCACCCAACAACACTGTGAAAACACAGGGTTCTGTAACCTGCAAGTTCTCACATCTTCCCAGTGCTGGGGTAGATTTTAGGTAAAAATAGGACAGCACAGGATAAATCAAAGGGATTTGGATTGCCTCTCTCCTTGATGAGGTTCTATTTTTGCTTTGGTCAGCTCATGACAGACTGAAGTGAGAGTCAAACTCTGCCTTTGATGCAATGGCGAAATTCCTTAATCACTCTCCAATGTATTGAATTTCTAAAATCCATTGTTTCTCAAACTGTTTTGGCTGCTTGTAACTGCTGGGAGCAGCTGTTCCTCCAGAGCTGGGTACAAGAACCTGCACCCAGTGATTAGTGGTCTCAGCAGCAGAGACTCATTCTCTGTCCCTGAGAGCTCTGCCAGTGGTGGTTAACGTCAGTGCTTTGTGATCCTTTTGAAATCTTCTTCCTGTCTCTGGGGTAAGCCATTGTTTTTCCATGGTTTGATAAACACTGAGTGAATCTGTTTGGGCTCTGCTAACAAGTAGTTGGCACAAAAGGTGTGTGAGGTTCAGCAGAGAGATTATTCTGCCAATCTGCAGAAGATCAGTGCTCCCACAGCTGCCTCTGCAGGAAGCAGAGGAAGATGCCAAAGATCTCAGACTTCATTCATTTCTGTTATTGGCATAGCCTGTACTAGCAGATCCCTGTTACTCAGGGTGCACTTTTCTGATGTCCTGAGTGTTAGGGAAGAAAACTCCTGGCATTATACATATGTCTAGAGGACCATTCAAACAGAAATACTTTAAACAGGTTTATTTGGTTGGTTTTTTGTAGTGACTTTCAAGCATGTTAAAAGCTTAAGTGTTACATACAATCTTTAAATTTCTCTTAGAGAGATATGAGGATATTAACCAGTATTAATGGTTAATATCCAGTATTAATGGTCTTATGTGTTAATACATAAGGGTAAGGTAGGTAAAACTACTTGCCTGAAGAAAATGTGATTCTGATAGTTAGGCTAATAAACACTTCAGCTTGTCCTTGGACAATTGGTGAAATATTTGATTATCAGGGAGGCCACAGATGGCTCCTTGCTTCTGCAGTCATCCAGGGATACCTGACAATGAGGTATAAAATAGTAAACAAATACCTTTGTGAGCTGTCCTTCACACCCAGGGTTGGGTTGGAGCCATTGCCTAAATATGTAAGAAAAGACCTGTCTCTTGATCCAGGTGGAATTTCAGAGGTAATGATTATTCTAATGGCAGGCTAATAGGCTGGGGGGAGGGAAATGCTATTTAAAGAATGGAGTTACTTATACTGCTTAAAATGATGGGGAACAGGAATGATTAGAATTATGTATTTTGCTTTCACTTTGTTACACTTTGATATCCTCATACCTTTGGGACAGGCATACATCTATTTTCTCCTTCTGGGTCAATGCTGAATACACTGCTGACTGTTTGCTCTCTCTCAGGAAAAGATGAGACATCCCTTAAAAGAAGGCACTTAATTATGGGCCTTACTACATAAAATTCTGGTTTTATCTTTTGGGTTTTTTCCCCTATTAAAAGAAGAGAGATGACAATTGTTTTGTGACAACTGTTTCCATAATGATTATAGTTGCTATCTGATGGTAAATGAATGCTTTCCCTGGAGCTGGGTCTATAGTAGTTTCTGGTTTAGGGTTAATGAGAACTTGCATTTTAAAAATATCTGAGAAGCATTTTTTTCTCCTAGATTTCACTTTTGGGAATTAACCCAGATTGTATTATCAACATAATATATCATTAAAATAATGACACTAAATGATAGTTTACAATGTTCAGTACACACTCAAGTGGAAAAATATAATTAGCACATCTCTGTTGCAACTCTTTATTAGTTGGTTTAACACCAGTGTAGATTCTGGTAAGGACCCTAAATCACAGACTCTGTCACTGCAGTCCTGCTGCCAATAGGTAGTTCCAGCCCTTAGATGAGAATTACCAAGTTTTCTGTGCCACTGGTTTTTTTAACCCCATAATCAGAGGTTATATTTTACTGTGACTCCTTGGTGGCTAGAAAATGTTGCAGGATTCAGGAGGAGCCATAGAAATGAGTTATAAACTGCAGTGGGAGCAATCTTCAGCTTTTTTCCATGCCTTTTCCTTTTTCCTTTATTGTCTTTTTACCCTTGAATTACTGCTTCTTTAAAAGAAGAGACAGCAAAATGAGAGGGTGGGACAAGAAAACACTGACAGATTACAGCAGAGNTGCAACCATCAAGTTTATTCACAAAGAAAGCACCCTGTGACCCATTTCTCCAGACGCAGTAGACAGCAGATAACAGGACTGCTTTTCTGTGAAGTCAAGCCTTTCTTGGTTAGGGCTTTAGTCAAAGGCTCTGTTTCTGGTCTCACAGGGCAAATTACCAGTTCTGTTCTTAATGCATAACTTTTGGGATGTTAACACTTAAAAGGTTTAAGGTATTTCTGTTCTTTCTGCTTTCTACAGTCATGCATGTCTTGACATTATTATCTAGCAAAACATTCCTNATGAGTTATAAACTGCAGTGGGAGCAATCTTCAGCTTTTTTCCATGCCTTTTCTTTTTTCCTTTATTGTCTTTTTACCCTTGAATTACTCCTTCTTTAAAAGAAGAGACAGCAAAATGAGAGGGTGGGACAAGAAAACACTGACAGATTACAGCAGAGAAATAGATGGCGGGGGGGAATGCAGAGTAAATGGACAGAAAGGTTCTGGGTGGATAGAAAAAGAATGGAAGCAGAAAGAAGGAGACAGGATGATGTCTTCAGAAATGAAAGACACTGGCCTCATGGTGCCCCTGAGCTGCCAGCCTTGTGTTGATATTTTGCAAAGCTTGTTTGTGTGATGGGATTCACAAGAACACGTCTGACCCAGGGCACACAGGAAGCAGCAGATTTGTCAATGTGCTCAGTAGGACCAGTGCTTGCCTGGTCCTGGCAGATAAAACCCCTACATTTAAAAGACACCATCACCTTGTAACTTGCATTGCTGCACAAAGGTGATGTTCTGCCCTAGCATCCAGAACAACTTGCTACAAAAACACAAGGTAATTACTTGTAAAAATATCGTTTTCTCCTTGATCTCATGCGGTTGTCATTAGTGAGATACTTAAACACAATGCCTGGGCTTAACATTAGCTAGAGGCACAAATCAGTAGAAGTGCTGAGAAGGTAGCCAGCACCTGGAGTCTAGCAGACTGTTTCCTCAGGGAGGAGAAGTTGATGAGCCAAACTGGATTTCTTTGCAACCATCAAGTTTATTCACAAAGAAAGCACCCTGTGACCCATTTCTCCAGACGCAGTAGACAGCAGATAACAGGACTAGTTTTCTGTGAAGTCAAGCCTTTCTTGGTTAGGGCTTTAGTCAAAGGCTCTGTTTCTGGTCTCACAGGGCAAATTACCAGTTCTGTTCTTAATGCATAACTTTTGGGATGTTAGCACTTAAAAGGTTTAAGATTTTTCTGTTCTTTCTACATTCACGCATGTCTTGACATTATTATCCAGCAAAACATTCCCGTCCGTATAGGCTGATTCCTAGCTTTCCCCAAGGTTTTTGTTTGGCTGGATGAATCAGTACTGCTTCAATTGTTCTACTTTATAGCTGCTTCCAACATTTAGTCCAAATGAAATGGAGCTACTGAATGCCTTTGCTTGGGATCTCACCCATAATCACAGGATCACAGAATTAATTAGGCTGGAAAAGATCTTTGAGATCATCAAGTCCAACCTATGACGTAATACCACCTTCTCAACAAGACCATGGCACTGGGTGCCACATCCA
>VYZR01000070.1:9131-25643 GCA_013400675.1 Oxylabes madagascariensis | reverse complement strand
CCTCCTCCTCCTCCTCCGCCGCCCTCTGGCCCCGCTCCCGCCCGGTCATCCCCCGGCCCTGCACCTTCCCCATGAAGCTGTGGCTGCTGGTCAACAGCCCCTGCGTCCGCTCGGTGCGCTGGGACGCCCGCGGCGAAGGGCTGTTCATCGACCAGGGGCTCTTCGAGCAGGAGCTGCTGGGCGTGGGGCCCAGCGCCGCCGGCGAGGAGGAGCTCTTCAAAACCAAGAACTTCGGCAGCATCGTCCGCCAGCTCAACCTGTACGGGTTCCACAAGCTGACGGTGAACCCGGGCGGCAGCGCGGTGGGGCCCAGGCCGAGGCCGGGCACGGCGGGCGGCGACACCAGCTACGCTGACGGGCCCCTGCACCACTTCTGGAACCCGCACTTTCGCTACGACCGCCCCGACCTCCTGGTAAAGATCAAGAGACTGACCAAGGCCAACAAGGAGAAGCTGGACGCTGGCCTGGAGGTGACCAGCCGCCTGCCCGACGATTTGCAGCACATGACGGGAAGGGGACTGTCCGCCGTCGCCCGCGTCCCTCGGCGAGGTCGGAAGGACCGGTGAGACGGGCGGGCCGTGGCCTGGGGGTGGCGTGGGCTTGGAAAATTGGCTCTGCCCTGAGGGCAAGCGAGTCACCTGCCCTTGCTGGTGGCTGCTATGTTCACACGGTGTAAAAAAAGGGTTGTTCTTCAGGAAGGTAGATCTGCTGCCAGTAAACGCAAGGAATGTCATTAGAGATTGCTGCGACTGTGCTGCCTACGTATGAATACACAGCTATCAGTATATGTGTCTGAATATCCATATACCTCTCACCGTGTAGCTCACAGGTCCTGCTTGTATTATCTACAGTGACTCACGTGGCTCTCATGCGTTTCAGTGTGCCTGTAGACTGCCAGCAAGGATCTAAATATACACGCCAAATGGTCCTTAGATAAAAGGTGCTACATGCATCCTTCGGTGTGTTTAAAATCTTAGTAATAATAATAAAAAAAAAAGTTTCCAGAAACACAAGTTGGGTGTGCTTTGAAAAGGATGAGGCCAATCAAAAGAAAATACTACGGCAGTTCTGCTTTTTGCATCTTGTATTTTCAGCTGTGGGAAACCATATACATAAGGGAAGAATGGAAAGGAGAAAGGAAGACTTTGAGATCTGCTTTTGGAACACACACCGATTGAGTGATTGTCAATGTACTCAAATTCAGGAAAAAGTTCATAGAGAAGTCAGTTATTATCTCAGTAAAATGTTGCTTGATGCAATATGCTAAGAGTTATTATTCCGCACATTCCAGTTTTCTAAAATATGAATTGTTAAGTAACACTTGTTCACATGAACTGAAAATATATCCATGGATACTTCCTAAACTTCAAAACTTTGCCTTTTCCTACAAATATTTGTCTGACAGACACCAGGGTCTGTCTCTCTTGTTTATTTTGTTTGAAATTAGCTTCTGATCTTATTTCACATCACTCACTTAGCTCTTGGCCATACTGCTTTCCTGATAACACTAAGATATGCTAACACAAGGCCTGCCTTAGATATCTGACAGACCTTTTTCACCTTTCATCCAAAGAAAAGTTCCCCAGCCCAGGGCATCAAACGGTAGCACAATTACCTGGGCCATTACTGGGATGGCTGAGGATGGGCAGGATACAGATCGTGCAGCCCAGCAGAGACAGATGTGACACTGGTGCCCTGCATTAGCACAACAAGGGGAAACAGGTGAGATAATCCAGAAGATCTTCCTAATTTTGGAATGGGAGTGAGTCCAGAGAACCTAGAGCTTTTGTAAAGCTTGTGCAAAAGGCTGTGTCTGGTTCACATAGTGAAGGAAGCCGTTTCTCTGCAGTATGTACGGACTTGGCTGTGGCCAGCAGTCCTCATTGCTCTCTGTTCCACATGGATAGACAGTTCCTACCCAAATCTTCAGTCTGTGTTGTCATCTTGCTCTAAGAACGTTTTATAACAGTGAGGAGCAAATGAAACTAAGAGAAACAAGACATAGCACCTTAAATCTGCAAGGCTTTTTTAGAGGTTTAAGTACAGTACCCAAACAGGCACCTAATTCACAGCCTGAAGTGTCTTCCACCAGTTTACTATTACTGGTGTCCTTCCACCAGTCTTGGTGCTACCTAGGGATACCATGGGTCCTTCAGATCTCACACTTGCTGTGCCACACATGGAAAGAAATGCTGGACCAACTCAGGTAAAACTTAATGTTCAGGACAGATACTATGAGAGAAGGTTCTGTGGCTTTTGTGATTCTGGGGTTCAGATTAGATGATCATAACACTGCTTTCCGGCCTCAGTTCCCCTAAATCAGAGCAAAAAATCACACATATGAGGTCCTTTAAAATAAAGATTTAGAAGTCTAATTATTGCAATGCACAGTTCATCAGCTTTAATTTACTGACTTGCTTTGGGGTGTTTTCCCCCAATGTCCTCGTAGTGGACATAAATGAAAAACCTCTGACCAATACTCTCTCTACACTTTACCTGAAGTGGCCATGGCAAACCCCTGCATGAAGAAGATGAATTAATGAAATAATCATGAACCACAGTTAACATGCCTCTGACATGGTGAAGCATTTAAACTACATTCTTAAAGACACGTTCCTCTTTTGGGGAGTCACTCAGACCTTAATTGTACTTAATGAAAACATATTTTATAATGTAGAGAGAAAGGGAAGGAATGGGAGGGTTTCTCAAACCCTCAAATCTTTCTCAAATTTATGTGCTTTTTTTGAAAAAGCACATAGAAGAGAGATGTCTAAAGGAAAATGCAAAATGACAAACACTGCATATTGTCATCTCACCAAATACATATCATCTTACTTCATGCTGCAAGTGGGAACAGCAGCTGGCAAGTACAGTTGAAGCGTGTTTAAAAATAAAAACCACTAGTCTACCAGAAGATTTTAAGCGTAATATTATCAATGAATCTTGGAAACCCACTGTGCAGACCACTTAGAGCCACAGGAAACATCCTAGCTGTCTGCTCAGGGGGCCGAAGCATCATGACATGACAACAGCCACAACAGAGTGAGAGCACAGCCAGTGCTGTAAGAGGGAAAAAGACAATGGCCAGACTCCAAAAACACCAGAAGCCTGGGAAGGAAAGTATCTTCTAAAAATTGGGGCAAATCAGACACATACAAGAAGAAGCGCTTATCTGAATTGGAAATAAATTTAAATAAGTAAATTTAAAGAAACACTGGTGACCCTACACTATGTCTAGGACTACAGCTGTCCAGCAGAAGTTCTGCTCTGCCTCACTGCCTGCCAAGCATGGTGTGCCTCTTCTCCTGAAGCTGATGTCATTGTCAATGCTGTGACATTCCTGTCTTTGCCAGCTCTGCTGTCTTACAGGGATTTGGGTGAATCAGAGTTCACTTTGACCTGTGACCCCCTGGGGGACTAGGTTGCTTAGGGATGATGCAACGTCCCTGCTTCTTGTTCTGCCCAAAAAGATCCCACATAGTACTTCTCACTGCATATTGTGATGTGTTTATACTGCTGCTAAGTCACCAGCATGGCATCTGTGTGGCAAACAAGTTGTGTTTGCCGAGAAGCAGAAGCACAGTGGCTCATTCAGTGCCAAATTCAAGTTTTTTTGGCCAATTTAAATTACTTTTCTTTCAGCTTCTTAAAGGTCAGCCGCTTCTGGGTAATAGTGTACCCTCAAACTCATAACTGGAGATCTAAAAGTAGGCTAATAGGTGAATGACCCGAGGGATGGATGGATGGATGGATGGATGGATGGATGGATGAACAGGGGTGGATAGGAGAACAAATAGAATGTTTTCTCCATCCCTAACAGCATTATTCCAGCAGGCTGAAGTCCTGTAAAAGCATACTGTACCATCGCAAGAGACGTTTACCAAAATGCAGAGGGAAGGAAGAAAAACTGAGACATTAGTCTTTATTTTAAAAGAAAAGGATTGTTCTTTGGTGCCATTAACTGTTGCAGTTCCATTTATTTCTTTACAAAAAGCTGAAAACCTGGTTTTAAAAAAGGAAAAGTCTAGTGAGAGATTTAAAAAAGTAATTGATGTGGCCAGAAAACAGTTGCCAAACTTGCCAAGTTTAGAAAATCCAAATACCTAATAACATAAAACATTCAGGTAATTTTTTTTTATGGAGGTAATTTATTTTTTTTTTAAGTGTTGCCCTGGAAATGTCATTTAATTTGCATTATGTATTTGAATTAAGACATTTAAAACCCCCAAACTGGCTAGTGTACAATATAACCTGTTTCAGGTTTTCTACCTCCCAGGAGCAAGAATCAAAAGGTAGGCAGTAAATGCTTGTAGATAAACGACTTGACTCTTTGGTAATCTCTGTGCAGGACATTTCCAGTGGCCGAGCTGATGTGTGGTCATGTGTTCTCCCTGGAAAAGAGAGACGTCAGTTGGATGAGCAACAAGACAGAAAGACAAGGGAGGTCAGGAGGAGTTTGTCAGGCTTACAGAGGAAGAAACAGGGACATACCAGCACACCACACTATGAAGGAGCAGAAGCAAAACTCACACCTGGACGTTTGTTACAGGCAAGCCTTCTTAGTTTAGACAAATTGCCAGCAGGGGTAGGGAGAAGAAGAAACATCCTTAAGTGCCAGAGAAGAAGTTGGTATGTACCCTACTTATCGAACAGTCTGTTGCTGACCTGTCTGCTGCAGGTCCCTTCGTCATGGGCAGACTTAGAGCAGAGAATGGTGTTTGAATGGTCTCAGAGACATTTTGGCTCTACTTGAGGTCAGTGGCCAAAAATGCTACAGGGCTCAAAATGGTTAATTCTCACCTTCAACCTGTAAACCATTTATAAATCATTTATTAAATACAACTCTTCAAATTGTTGTACTGCTTAGTGTTTTCGCTGCCATGTGTGCATGACATTAGTAAAAGTATGGAATGCAGCTGATGGAAGGAATATAATTATGATATCGTGTTCCTGATGACAGAAGGAGTGTAGACTTTCCCCAAGATTTGATTGTCCCACTTGAAAATAAACACAGCATAACTGCACTGTCTTTTTTTCCCTGAACTGTTAATATCACAACAGCAGGTTTTGTTTCTGAAGAACACATTCCAGTTTGGAATTCCAAATGTTCATTCACTTTGAATCAACACTGTTTTGTACTTTGATCAATATTTCAAATAACTCTGTTGAAATAGCGGCATTTTTTTTCTTTATTCATTGATATCAGCGATTGGACTGCTTAGATCTTATTTCTGTTGGTGCTTTTGCTTCAGTTATGTGAATTTTCTGTAACTGCACCTTTGATACCTTACTGTAATTTAGTTAACTATTGTTTTTATTTATAAATCTGTTATTACATTTATTTATTAGCATTATGATTAGAAAAATAATGGATAAATATTCACCTACAACTAACAGAATAGGAACAGAAAATAATTCTTAACCACGCTTCTTAATGGCTCTGTAAGCAGCTAAAACAGTACAGCAAGTAAAGTTTAAGAGTGACATATGAGGCAAGCCGTAATGTAAGCTCCACTGGACATTTTATCTATTTTACGGTAAACATTTGATTATGTCCAGCCCCTACACTAAAATAATACCATTACAAATTGCAAAGTCAGCTTCTGAGAATTTGAAGGCATGTTGAAATTTGTGCATTGAAAGTTTGCGTCCTAGAAAAACACTGGAAGAAAAATCCATCTCACTGCTTAGCCTAAAGTAAGGAAAACAGCTCATGGTCACCTTTGTCAGAACTGGATCCAGATTTGAGGGCAGTAGGCAAGTGCCATACCGTGTTGGAGCAGAATTTGAGTGGGAAGTGATGTCTTACCTGTGGGGTTTAAAGACATTTCTGACAAGAAGAATAGAGAGCATTGGGAATCCCCAGTCTGTGTACACAGCCCGAGAACACAAAACACTTTCCAGAACAAGAAGTTTGATATTTTTAAAGCAACTAAAAATTAAGTCCTATAATGTAAACGACAGTGTAAATTTACTCCATTGAGTGCTGAAGCTGCTAGTTGCACAGTAACACTAGTGGAGTCCTGACCCAGAGCACAGGCTCTGAATGAACAGACAGAAAGGCAAATACACATATTGAGAGCTGTTGGCTTTTAATCAAAAGACATAAGACAGACTAAGACATCATGGGTGCTATGAGGAGCCAATTCAGTTTTGTTACACCTTAACAATGGATGTCAGAGGCACCTGGGGGAGAGGTTGCACATGTGCCACGTGCAGGAGGCAACCAGAAGAGGCCTTGTCTTTGGCAGGACTTTGCCTAGCAACACCTCCCATGGGTCAGGCAGTAGGAGACACTGAACGCCCCAGAGGGGCTTCTCCAATCAGATGGGAAAGGCTGGAGTGGGACAATGGTCTCCTGTCAGCAGGCAGGCTTTGGGAGGGGCCAGGGGCATAAACACTGTGGAACAAGCGCCCAAGGCTTTTCTAAACTTGCTCTTTGAGGGGGGGTATTTGGCTTGGGGCTTTTTAAGACTGTGCTTTTCAGGCTTGTGTTTTTTTGAGACTTGCTTTTTGAAACTTGCTTTTGAGTCAAGGCTTTTTGAGTCTTAGGCTTTTTGCCGTGGCCCCAGGCTGCCTTTTGGCTCTCCTGCCCTCGCTGGCTCTTGCTTGCCCCCGCCTCTGTCCTGCCTCCCTGTGTCCCTGCCCACGCCCTACCTGCTTCACCTCTGCGTCCCTGCCCTGGCCCTGTGTCCAACTATTGCTGTTATACACCAAACAACAACATAGACTCTTGATCAGAAGGCTATAAATGACTTTGAGATGTCCCTCTCTTTTATACTATTTTACACAGACTAATTTGATTGATGAAACAAAGGCAAACCTCTTCAATCACATTGGTTAAAACAGATGTTCATCAAGAAACCTCTCCTGTGAGAAGGAATGGATAAACATAGGTACAGTTACAAAAACATCTCTCTTGTTTACAGAAAATCGCCTGGGAAAAGAATTCCCGGAAACCAGAACATCTCAGGCATTGGAAATCGGGGCTACATCCAACCCTGCCACCCCGATGCAGCTGCTGGCTGCGGGAGCTGCACCTCTCCCTCTCCAAGAGCTGCACAGGCTCATTCAGGCCCGGACCGTGCACAGACAGGCAGCCGGCACACCCCTGCCGCTGGTGCTAACGCCCTCTTTTCCTTCTCTCTCTCCCCTCTCCCCCATTCCTTCTCCATTTTCCTTCCTCCTTTTCTGTCTCTTCTAGCCTCTTCTCATTTTGCAGTCTTAAGCTGCACCAAAGGAAATATAGGTTGGATATTAGGAAAAAGTTTTTCACGGAGAGTGATAAAGTACTGGAATGACCTGCCTGGGGAGGTGGTGGAGTCACCATTCCTGGATGTGTTTTAAAAAAGACTGGATGTGGCACTCAGTGCCATGGTTTAGTTGGGTGTTAGGGCATGGGCTGGGTATTGCATTTGTCCTAGTTTTGGCTGGGATTTTATTCCCAGCAGCCAGTGCTGTATTTTGTCCTGCTGCTAAGCATATATAACAATACCCTGGAAAGGCAGTTCAGAGACTTGTCCAAGAGTGCAGGCAAATGTTGTATGAGAGAAAAAATAATAAATCTTACTGCAGTCATGCTCCCTCTTTAACCTTTCTTATGATTCAGGTCTGGTTGTTTAACAGTATTTAGTAGAGACCATGCTTGTACGTAAGATTCCCTAAAGAAATTTGGGAAAGAATTATTTTTGAAAAAAGCTATAAAAGAACAGTGGATAAAGAAAATATCATTACTAACACAGTGCCCAGGGATTCAAATTACAACAGTAAAGCATGTAATTACATATTGTTCTTCATGTCCAACAGAAATGCCATTACATAAGTATATAATACAAGAAAATATACTTTAGGGAACACACAAAAATTGTCAAGCTTCAAGGAACAATCATCTCTGGCAAATGAGTGATTTCTTTGTAGTTTTAGTCTGCAACTTATTGTTTAGTATCATTTCAAAAAAGAAAAAGGTATGAAGTGTTGGCCATTATCCCCTGTGGTAAAAAGATACCCTCAAAAAGATGTGCAGGAGTGTTTATAGCACAAATGCATTTCCTTAAGGAAAATGCAGTCCGGCATCACTCTTACTGCTATGGATTTTGCGTTATAGAGGCATCTCTCAGTGATGCTGCTGGATAATGGTGGCTTGTGGCTTCTCTGAATAGATTACTAGATTTTTTTTTTCTGCTTGAAATTTTCTGTCCTTATACTGCAGTAAAAATGTTGGAGCAATAATAACAGCCTGCTTTAGGGAAACTGATTGTCATCATGTTTTTTCACAACTGACACTGCATGTATTTATGAGACTGAAAGGAAGGTGAGAGCTGTTACAAAATGCAAGCTCTTGAAAAGGTCTTAGTCATAATTTTCCTAAAGGAATTTGCTTTCTCAGTGCATAGATAACAAATAGCAATGAAAATTCAGTGCTGTTCAGCCCTACAGTTCTTCTGTTACTCTGAGTTAATGTTTTACTTAACAACCACTCGTTATGATATCATTACCATAAAAATGGCAAATTGTAACTCATTCTGCATTCCATAGCAATAACAAGGAATTCTCAACTTGGCTTATATACAATGAGATTTCTTGAGATGGATAAACTTTACCTGGCTGGTATGATAATTCATGTTTGGAAGTAACATCAGAGGTAAGTAGTGTCTGTGGTAGCTGATAGCTCTGAACTATTTTTTAGGTATGGCTCTGCTTCCTAAAGGACAAAATGGTGTGTCTGTGCATTGTGTGCATTCCAAGGAGCCAAATACACCAACACAGAGACTTACACAGTTACCGTGAATAACAAACCAGATTGACACAGACAGAGCAATGCCTTTATTAGCACCCAAGTATCTACAACCATCCCCTTCATGAACATGAGCACAGTCCAGTCCTTTTCTGCCTTTCTAGGTGATCTGGATTGGATGTTTTCTAGTGAAACATGAACACACCTTCACTCCCTGTACTCATAAGCATAGCATGTTCCTCAAATAACAGTATAGAAATTAATTGAAATTTATTCATGTACTGTCTGTGGCTGGATGTCAAGTTTCTTCCCCAGTCCTTGGTACAAAGCTTGGGTCTTTCTGCAATGTCTCCTGGGTCATGAAAGAGTCCACTTTTTCCCCAGTGCACTGCACACACACAAACACAGGCTGATCCCGCCAGCAGGCAAAGACACTTAGGACTTCTAAATGCTGTTTCTAAGATCTGTAAGCCCCCCATTGCTCTGTGACCTGTGTTCCCTTCTACTGCATCCTTGCCCTCCTCTCTGACCAAAGAGAGTTTCAGTCCTTTGGACTGACTCTTTTCTATTGTGCCTGATGTCTGTCCTGAGCCTAACTTTGTGTGTACCAGATGGTGGAAGTCCTTGCCTTGCAAGGGAGACTGAATGGGACTGAAAACACCATTAACAGTGAAATTAGGCAACTTTATTTCCACAACTAAGTCAGATTCAGGATTTGTGTGCACACAGAGGAGAAGCATGAGCAGGATATAGTAGGCCTTGGGCACTGAGGCTGCCTTTGCATCAGCAGGCATTGCCCCAGAAGAAAATGGTCATGGTCCACTGCAGCCTGCAGTGGATCCTGTTCATCCTGCTTCTCTAGCCAGTTTTCTCCTTAGGACCTGAAGGAGCTCCTGCACCCGATTAAAAAATTCCACCAGCTTCTGGACTGAAAATGGGCAGGAGCTAAACCTGTCCAATGATGTTGGTATTGGGCTTGGCTTCTGAGGGGGAGTTAGGGTGGTCATAGAATGTCTTGATGCCCTTCTATCTGGCTGTGGGTCTATCTGGACCAGGATCCAGTCATAGAAGTGCTGAATGGAGGTGTAGACTCCAGGCTGGTTTGCTCTCACACAGTCTTTTCCCCAGCTGGTCACACCAACGAGCCAAAAGAAGGCAGCATTGTTATCTTTGCACACCAGAGGACCACCACTGTCACCCTGCAGTGGAGCAAGAGAGGAATAAAGTAATGTTGGGTGGCTGCTGTCAGCACTAGAGCTGTCTCCTTCTCTCTCCCAGCCCTGGACAGAGCTGTATTCCTGGTAGAGAAAGTCTCAGCTCAGGTGCTGGAGCCTCCAGAACTCTAGCTGGGAGTAGGTCAGGGGCTTGTACGGTAGGGCTGTCTCTCGTCTCTGCACAGTGATCCTGGATGTGCAGAGCATGGATGTTCCAGTGTTCGGCATCTGGACCTCTGGACTGCCGAGAGCACTATGTGCTTCCTGGCTGTAGTGCCAGGCCTCTGGGACAACAGGGACACTGGACAAGGACCTGCAAATGGGGAAGGGGAGGGAAGCCCTAACAGCGGTGGGCAGCCGGGGCTGGGAGGGTGGCAGGCCCTGGGCTGTGTTGGGGTGGCTGCCTGCGCTGCTGGGCCCTGAGTGGCTTGTCTCACTCTCCTACCTGGCAGGGGTCGATGGCACCCACCGCGTAACCAGCACACACGTTTTGAGTGTGGATGGCCCCTGTGTACCAGAGGCTGCTGTTGCAGAGCTGGACATCAATGAGGTGGACCTTGGCCTGCTGCAGGACGTCGCTTGGTCTTTGAGCTGTGAGCACAGGAAGAAACGAGCATACGGCAGTTCCTTGGCCATTCCCTTCCCTTGCTGGGGGATGAAGCCCTACCCTAGGGCTTCCCTGGCATTCCCTAGGCAAATACCATGTTGCTCTGCTTTCCTCCTTCTCTCTGGCTTTGCAGAGTGAACCAGGACTACTCTTCAGAAGCAAACATCCTGCAGCCTGACTCTGGCTTCAGCCTCTGCTGTTGGGAAGCCCACCCATCTCCCTGGTGTGCCAAGTTTGCCCTCAGGGCGTGTGTCCTTTTTGGGAACTCACCTGTTGTAGAGGTAGAACCCCAGCCAGCAATGTAACAGGTTTTCAGCTCTGAGACTTTCAGCGTGGTGTCAGGCACACAGCCCAGCTGTACGGAGTGGCTGCACACAACAGGCTGATCCAATTTCAGCAAGGCAATGTCGTTTGTCTCCTCACCAGGAGTATAGTGCTCATGAACCCGTAGCTGCTTAATCTGGCGCACCTGCACCTCAGGGCCCAGCTGAGTCAGCTGGGTGGCCCCGGTCACCACCTGCCACATGCTTCTGTTCCTAAGAAGCACATGGAGAAAGAGGTGAGAGGGAGCAGAGCCATGTGCTGCTGCAGCACAGGAGTTCCCTGTCCTCTGCTTTCCAAGTCAGAGAAGAAAGAAGTGTGTATGACTGCCCTAGCATGACTTAGGCTCGGAGAATGTTGACCTAGAGGATTCTAGGAAGCAGTGGCAAGAGAGCAGAGTGTTCTCCTGAGCAGTTCTCTCTGTTGGGGTTTGCAAGGCCCAGGCATTGGGCGTACTGCAGGGAAACAGAATGGGAGTAGCCCATGGTGCTGCCAACAGGGTACCTGCTGGTGTTGTGAGGATACACCTATTCCCTGCTGCTCCCTACCTGGCATTGATGAAGCAGTGGGCGGCTGTGAGGACCCACTCTGTGCTGATGAGGGACCCTCCACAGATATGCCCTGTGCCTGGTTCCTGGGGATCCTGGATGCTGACAATCCCAGCCCAGGCTCCTGGCTGGACAGCTGTGCCACCAGCGATGTGCAGTTCACTATAGTCTGGAGCCATGGAGTCATAGTCTGGAGCCATGGGGCCGTAGGAAGCAGACATGGGCCAGAGACCACAGATCCCTCTGCAAACAGAAAGTTGCTGTCCTGCTTGATGGCTTGCTGCTGCTCAGCCAACTTCCCTCCCCACATGGCATTGTTTGCATGGACAGCAGAGCCAGGGAATCCCATGGGGCATTTGTCTGTCCACCCCTGTTTATGCTTGAGTCCCATAGACAAGTTGTGCTGCAGCCTGGGTACTGTCAAGGAACTGAAGCTCCTGCATAGGGCTCACAAAACGGCAGGGTGTCCAGGGAGACAGGGAGAAACCCTCAAATGTTGTCCAAACTCCCTCCAAGAGCCTGAGGCCACTTACCCACAGGTGTCCCATGTGCTGAGCACAGACCTGCACATTGCCAGTAGGACAGGGAGGCACAGCAAATTCATCACTGCCAGTGGCGTGTATCCACTGCAAGGAGTGAGGGCTCATTCAGTGCAGCCACCAACTAATGCCTGCAGCACCAGGGCTGATGTCACAGAGCAGCTGGTTCAGTGTTTTGGGTACAGTGGCATTAGAGGAGCATTAGTGGAGGAGCAACGTAGAGTCATAGAATCATAGACTGGTTTGGCTTGGAAGGGACTTTAAAGATTATCTAGTTCCAACCCCCCCGCCTGCATACCTTACTCTAGAGCAGGATGCTCGAAACCCCATCCCACCTGGCCTTGAACACCTCCAGGGATAGAACAGCTTCTTTAGACAGCCTGTGCCAGTGCCTCACCACCCATGAAAGTTCCAAGCAGGAAGGGAGGCAGAAGCTGAGGCTGGACATTCCTGATAGGCCCCAGCGAGTGCTCTGCTGGCAGGATGAGGGTGTGCAGGCCTTGTGGCAGGCAGCAGCATTTGGCTTCCAGCACTGCCTGCTAAAAGCTAACAGGAACACACCCCTTGGGGCATCACAGCCTCTTTGGAAAGTTCACTGACACCTTGCTGTCTGCATCAGTTTGCCACCAGGTCCTTCCCCAAAAAACATTCAACAGAGAGCAGTATGCATGTATTTGGGTGCCGAGGATCCAATCCAATTACAGCTGTGGTGGGTAACTAACAAAGTGCAAGCCCAGTAAACCAAGCGCTCCCAAACAGTGTCAATCTTCCTGTGCAAAGCACAGTGAAACACAGATGCAGCACAATCCATGCTGGCCATGCCAGCTACAGTAACACTGTCTGGCAGACTCCATGTCCTTGCTGTCTGTGGCTTCTGTTGCTGTTCTTGGCCCACATTGACAAGGATGGTTTTGGCATCTGAGGTGGGTGGCCAAGGACATGCAATTTGAAGCTGTAGACAGGGTGGTCCTGCTCTCAGCTCCACATGCCAATCTCCATGGCTTTGGTAAATCCTGGACCAGTCTCATCAGTCTGGCTGCCACATCCTTGTTCACCTGCTGGAGTGCAGGGCAGTAATGGCAGAAAAGCAGGAGCCAGCCACATCTGTTGAAGTTGCTGAGCAGAGCTAGCTCCCTGGAGGGGAGGAGCAGTGTCTCTCTCCTGGTGTCTTCTCACAGAAGCCACCCTTGCTGTTCTAACCCTGCTCCCCTTTACAAGACTTTGCCACTTAAACCCAATGCAAGAGTGCAGAAAAAAACCATGAGAACACAACAGAGAGGTGGTAAAAAGGGCCTGATGATGAGAAACTCAGTCTGGTTAACTTCTCAGGGAGAAGGTGAAAGATCAGGAACAGGAGCTTGGTACTAAAGAAGACTTCAGACTGGCAAGAAATAATTCACAAACTAGTTGATGTTAGGTAAGTTCAAATAGAAAGCAAGATGATGTTTGTTGTTTTGATTTTTTACCAGTAAGTGAAATTACTGTTAAGGCAGCATGTGAAAGTAAGTCACAAATAAATTTGACAAATAAATTTGAGCCCTGATAAGCACTGTCCTTTCTTGGGTGAATCATTTTTCTGCTGGTTTACTTTGAAGAAAAGGGTAACATTTTCCCAAGTGGTTTTGAGTTTTGGGGAGTACAACCCTACTCCAGATCATTCTAAAGCAGGTGGCTCAGACAAGTGCAACTTTATGATTTTGCATCAAACACGTCCTGATGGCCCAGCTGTGACTATTCCAGAAAGTCTATCCAGGCAGTTCCATACTCAGCATTAGGCCATTTTGATTCCAGTCTGAGATGCAAATTCTATTGAGGCACCACACAGATGCAAAGTACCCTAAGCCCACCCTTTGTAATCCCTCACTAAGCCTTCTACCATAATTGGGTTCTTTGTGCAAGCACCATATGGTTGTCAAACATCTGCTTAGAAAGGTTTTTGAGGAAAAATATTTGAATGGAGTATATTAAAACATGGGGAATGTTTAAAAAATCCCGTTTTAGGATGAAAGTTTTTTTCTGTTGCTCTTCAAACCGTTGAAAGTTTGCTTCTTTAAATGTTTCTGGAAAAGCCTGTATTTTGCTCTTGTAAATCGTGCTCAAACAATGTTCTGTGTATCTATTTTGACAGGAGAGACAAGAAGACATGAAAACAAATTAAAAGGGGAACAATACATAGAGAAGATAAAAAGATGGGGGGAAAAATAAGTACTTCATTTTACAAGAAAATACCAAAGGGAATTAAGGAAATGATCAATTGGAGATCAAAATATATTAAAATCACAGATTCTGAAAAGAAGAGTTGGGAAGTATACTGTAGTGTTTCAAAATTGACAAAAGGAGTTTTGTGTTAAAAAATAGTGTTTGCATATTCATTAATCTGTAAAGTGTACCTAATAAGAAATAAAAATATGTTTTATTTTATATACATTATTTGCCTTGCTTAACTGAACTGAACTGGCAAGCATAAGAGTACGCCTTTTGTGAACTCAGCTTTCTATCTTAAAGTTATTTGCAGAAAGGTCTGCACCCCAAATCAACCAGACATCTTACTCTCTCTGATTCCTATCCCAGACTCCGTAACTGTCAGCGCCTTGTGTGAGGGGTGAGTGATTCACAGCACCGTGTGGTCCTGAGCAGGTGCAGGCTGTGTTGGTTAGCCTGGAGAAGAAGAAGCAGGGGAGACTCTACTGCTCTATTCAACTCCCTGAAGTGAGTGAAGTGGGGATTGGTCTCTTCTCCCAGGTAACAAGCGGCAGGACCAAAGGAGCCAGACCTCAGGTTGCTCCAGGCGAGGTCTAGGTTGGAAAAAATTTTTTACCAAAAAGCTTGTCAAGCTTTGGAACAGGCTGCCCAGGGAAGGGATTAAGTAACCATCTCTGGATGTATTTGAAAACCACAAAGACATCATGCTTAGGGAACATGGCTTAGTGGTGAACAGTGCTAGTACAGTATAGCAAACACATGGAAAGGGGTAAAAGATCATTTGCAGTTATTGGTGTCACTTGATATTCTCTGTTGTGATCATTTCAGCTCTTTCCGTAAGAATGTCTTCTGAGATATCTTTAAGACACACAGCCATCTGGACATCTTCCCTTTATGTAATTAGCATAGGACTAGTAATGCAGAATTAATCACTATTAGGGAATATTGCCAGAAGGGTTTAGACTAATTTATCCACTTTGAAAAAAGTTGTTATAGTTTAGGATTTGTATGATGATGTAATAATGAGGACAAACATTCAAAGTTACCGTTTTTAAGTGCTTCTTGATAAGTTAGAAGGCTTGACCATGTTTTTGTATCTAGACCACACTTCTGTGGCAAGGGGATGAGCTTCCTTGCTCTTTCCCCTTTCCATCTCCCTTATGTTACCTGGAAGTAAAGATACCTATTAAACTTTTCAATTAATTGTTAAGAGGGTAATGTGCAGCAGGAAGATTACTTCAAGCATATATATTTTCATTTCAGATTCCATACTGGAAGTACTTAGAACACAGATCAAATGCACAGTTGCATATTGATAGTACCAAAATGTTGGTTTTCCACATTCTGTTGGTATCGCTTGACATTTATTTTCTTATTTGATATCGATGAAAATAACAGACTTGTAAAAGAGGTGCCCTCATCCCTGTTTAGATTTGTGTGAGGTCAACTCCCAGTTCTGGAAAGCTCAAGATTCCAAAAGTAGCTTAATAGTGCCCAGCCCTTCTCCCTGTTTTTTGCTTGGTGTGTCGGTTCTGTCAGAGGCAGAGTATGAAATGTTTCTGCATGTCCATTCTAGGGGATAATGACACATCAGTGCTGTATATTGTGTCTGTGGAAAGGTAAAGTAAGATTAGGAAGGCTGCAATTTGACCTCTTGGAAGACAGAAGAAAGGGAAAGAATTGTTTAGACACACTTCACCTGCCATTTACAGGTGCCATTTACAGTTAGAGTGCCTGGATTTGGTTGGAACACAGAAAAAAACCTATTTTTCCCTGAACACTTTATGTGTTTAAAATTTAATGTACTAAAATATTTTTATGGTACCAAAAATATTTTTGTGGGATCAGCCTGTGCGTGCAGCTATGGATGAGTGTTTTTGACAACCTATTGTGGTAAGTTTGTATGGGATCTAATTTCTTGTTTTCCCCTCTCCCTCTCTCACCCTCTTCCCCAAATTCTGCAGCTACAGTACCCTCCTTGTTTAACAGAGCACAGTGGCTGTTGAATAAAGAGCCAGGAATTAACTCTACAGTGTGAACAGAGCTGCTGGGAACAGCTAATTACTTTTTACATTACTTTTGTAATGTAATATGTGTATGTAATACATATATGTATGTATATATATTCCATATATTTAATGTATATAATATATATAATGTACATAATATAATGTATGTAATATTTCTGGTTTTGCTGTTAATAACAATGCCTAGAGATATACAAACATTGGGAATCAGAGAATCACAATTTGTTTAGATTGGGAAAGACCTTTAAGATCATCATGTCCATTCATAAACCGGGCCAAGTCCACCACTAAACTATGTCCCTAAGCATCACATCTACATG
>VYZR01000066.1:28264-40974 GCA_013400675.1 Oxylabes madagascariensis | reverse complement strand
CAAACTAAGGATATTGCGTTTTTAAAATTAATTCTATAGTTAATATCCCATGAAAACTCTGCCTCTTCATTGACTGAATCACACTGAAGTAGAACTGAGACATTTTAACTAAAATAAGACCTTTTTCCACTCAAAAAAACCCTCAAAAACCTTGAGCTTTTTTTTTTTCAAGACAAAATTTAATACATTATTTCTTCTCAAATAAGTTTTAACATTTTAAATTCCAGCTATTACTTTTAGTTTTAGTTTCTTCAAAGTCTAAACTATATATAAATATTATAAGACTATTTGTGTTGGATTGTAGGCAGGAAAAGCTTAAATTTTTCAAACTTCTTTTCTTTATTGGAAGATACTTGGCAAATTTGAGATAACTTTAGGAATAATTCCCTCTTTTCTCTGCAACAAGCTTGCTTTCTCTATAGATGCAACATGTTTTGTTGTTATTCATTTAAAAACTTTCAGAGACCTACAAATTAGTATCAT
This sequence comes from Oxylabes madagascariensis, assembly GCA_013400675.1. NCBI lineage: Eukaryota > Metazoa > Chordata > Aves > Passeriformes > Timaliidae > Oxylabes > Oxylabes madagascariensis. Next base: position 40,491 of record VYZR01000066.1, on the reverse strand, counting down.
GCAAATACCAAAAGTAAATTAAATCACAGTCTTCTTGACAGATTCATCAATATTTATTCTTTCATTCATATCTCAACTGAAATTTCATCCTAATTATTAGCAGGCAAATAATGAGCTTCTTTTATCAGGCCATTATGTCATGATAGCTGAAGAATATTTGAAGATTTGCACTTCTCGTAAGCTTTCTAGTACTTGCCTCATACTTCACCTGGTCTGCACTGAACTCTTATATATAGCTATTTTATCTGATATGTATTTTGCTTACAGATTCTAATCTATAAAACCAAGCAATCTCTCCCTCTAGTCAGTCTCCTAGCAACAAAGCTTACTTCCCTTGAATCTGAATGCTGAAGAATTCATGGATACTTAAGTTTTTTGTCTTATTTCAAGCAGTCTGACATTTTCTCAAGAAAGGTTTTGTTTCCTTAAAATGCTGTAAGTCAATCCAAGATCACAAATAGGCAATTTTAAACCTCTTTTGTTAAACAAAACAGCACCTCAACATCTTTATAATCTAATCAAATTCAGTTGGGCCACACACATATTAAGCTTTCATATTCTGTATATAATGCTGACAGTATCAGACAGCAATAGGAGAAAGTTCCCTTCTTAAAAGTGTAGGAGGAGTTTGCAGCCAGTAGAGTAGCAAATTTCTCAAACCTAATTCCCTTCAACACACAGAAAACAGCTTTCTTTTATTCATTGATGGTTCTGCCCAATAGGACGCCCTAAATTAGCAAACCTTTGTAGATAAAATTGTATTCATTACTCAGCATAAGAGAGTTGGTTAAAGATTTGGCTTCTTTGTTCTAAGGCTAAATATTAAAGGAAAAACACGGGAAGCTCACAAACTGCTTCCCTCCTGTCCTGTGGCCTTTGCATATGGTGAGTGCTCTGCAGTTCAGAGCATTACTGTGCTCCTTTCTGTTACTGGCCCTTGACACTGAGAGACCTGGTCAGTAATGCTCACCCATCTATTAGATCAAGTGTGCAAGAGATTTGAATTCTATTTATCTGGTCATTTTGAGGATACCAAATATCATTATACTTATGCTGTAAAATCCTTGTGTTATCCTACTGAAAGTGTATTTAACACGTGGCAATCTCCCCTGATAAAAGCAGAAAGCTTCACAATGTCTCTGTTTATTAAGCATGAGCTAATAAGGAGATGCAGAAAGACTGTGAGTGCTATTCTACCTCTATCTTTTCTTCCCTCAAGTATCTTTATATTCCCCCAAGTATGACTCTTTCTTGATTATTCTATTTTATTTCTTTTTTCTTCTGATTTGCCCAAAATTTGAAGAGGCAAAGGTCTCAAAGATCTTAAGATGCAAAGGGGTGTTGGGAAGAGGAAAGGTCTTTCAGATACTAAGCCTTTATAATGCCTAAGATCACAGGAAAGAGAGAGAATATCAGGTTACAAGTTTCATTAGTTCCAACACTTAGAGTAATACTAATTACTATTAGAAATCATCAGAGACCAACTACAGACTCAGGTCATTTTCCAGGCTCCCAAATAATTTTGGCAAGTTCATATTACTTTAAGAGGTGTTTTTTTACTATTTTTCAAATTTTATACCTTTTTGGGTTTTTCTTTCAGCTACTGAGCAACAATGTTATAGATGACCTAAAGTAATTCATGTTTTTATTTTATTTTGTAATATGTTGTTAAAATAAGTTTAAAATGAAAAAAACCTTGGAGGCAGGAATCAGACTGAGCTACCCCCCGCTTCCCGTAACTGAACAAGACGTGTTTTGCAACTGCATAGAAAGCATCCTGCATGTTGAACGAGAGCAGAGGCATTTTTTAGCAACTGAATATAGAACCATCCAGGATAACTACCAGCAATGGCTACAGGAGATACCTAGTCCAAAAGGAATAGGTGTATCCTTTGTCCCGATTGCAAGAAGTGAAGAAATCAGCCACATACATCTCTGAGACTCGATTCCTGGGAAACAAGCCTCACACACATGCTATTGAAACACCTGCAACCCGTGATAGCAAGTATACAGGCTTTCCAAGAATCTAGTTTACCAAATTATAGATTTCCTGGAACTCTGTTTACCAAAATAATAGAAAGACATGAATACCAGATGTAGCAACATCAACCCAGGAGATGGAGGATCATGTCACCCCGCAGAAGAAGTGTATGAAAATGGACTCTGAAAGCACTGCATTTGTGAAGCTAGGGGGGACTCTGTGCAGTTTGTACTGAGTCCGTGGTTCACCCGGCTCCGACCTTGGGCTCGGAGCTGATTTATCTTGTGGCTCATTTAAATTTTGATATATAAATTGTTAAATAAAACTTTTTATAATTTTATTGACGTTTCATTTAAAACAAAAATTATCACCATGTATTTTGCTCTTTGCCTAGATATTTTCCTGTCTCCCCTCTGGCTCAGATCATAGTCTGCAAATCGTGGCAATCCGTATACCAGTATTAGGCAAGGTAACACTTTTTTTTCCTACTGAAGTGAAGTTTCAGAAGATACTTGATAATCTGGTAGCCTTCCTACATGGATTTGCGGAAGAAGAATTCAATATGTTGCAGTATGGTTGTCTGAGCGAATTTTCTATCAACACTTTAATTATTGTTATGACCTTTTGTCTTGTAATGCAGTATTTTTGTATTACACTTCTGTCTGTGGCTATGGCCTTGGAATTCTCTGTTGCTCACACAATCCTTGTGATGCTTGCCTTATTCTGTGGAATATTTCTGCAAGAGATTTTCTTGCAGCGGTTTCAGAGAAATGAAAATCAGTGTACCCCTTTATGATTTGTGCCATCTGAACAGAAGTTGACACGATTTCTGTTTTTCTATTATTTTATGTATATAATGCTGGAAAGATTTTTAGTTTTCTATTATTTTTTCAGTTTGTCAATGTTAGAATGAACTCTGAGGATATTTATAGGCAGCTTATTACTTGAAAACGTAACTTGAGTCCTGTCTCTTTGTAAATTATGATCAGTTCTGTGTTAAGCTTCTTAAAGAAAAGATTTTCCATCACACCTTATATTGGGTGTTAGATTTGTTGTTTTTCCTTATAGAATTTTTTCCCCGTAAGTTGCCAGGAAACTAACTACTGGTATTTGTAGGTACTTAAGCAGAACAAAGGGGCCAAAGGGCCCTTTGTAGCTTCTTTTTTCTTCCAGAGTTTCTCGTGGATGCGTGAGATAACATGAGTTTTGGGGCAGGTAAAGGATGGGGCTGGAGGCAGCTGTGCTCTCTTGCTCTCAGCATCGGAGAGAAGAGGAGAGAGGACAGTCAGCCCGCTGTTTGCTGCAGGAGGAGTTTCATTGTCATCACTGGGTCTGGTCCTGAAAAAATCCACCATCATCTGCTCATGTGCCCAGGAATTCTGAGCTCGCCTCCTCCTGCCCTGCTGGGCTGGTCCTGTCCCACCCCCGCTTCTCTGGCACTGCTTTGGGGCTTTGTGGTGCGTTGTATCCCTGCACTGCCCTGCCAGGACATCCCTGCCATTCCAGCTACCACCGACGGAGCTTCTGGTACATCCCATCCACCAGCCTGGGATTTTCCACCGTTCCAGCTTGGTACCCTCGGAGTCCTGCACCAAGACCGGACTGCCCCGGGCTTTGTGAAACAAAGCCCCTCGAGGTTCCTGGTTTTGTTCATCATTAATGCTGTAGTTGTTGTTGTGTGTTTGCCCTGTTATACATACTGGTAAAGAGCTGTTATTCCTATCCCCATATCTTTACCTGAAAGCCGCTTTAATTTTCTCTATTATAACAACTTGGAGGGAGGGGACTTTGAATTCTCCATTGGTAGAGAGGCCCTGCTCCTCCCTAGCAGATACCTGTCTTTCAAACCAAGACACCTTGAAAGTTCCTTGTTGAAATGATGAGGCAATCAATCTGACTGTAAATCCACTGACCCACCAGTCATGGAAAATCCATTACTTTATCGCTTGAAAAAGTATGTTCTTACTGTGAAGTCACAAGAGTCATCATCCCCTTCTTTTTGCCTTGTCACACTGAAGCATCTGGCAACAATTAAAGCAGTCTGTGGAAGCTCTTGCAGGGCTGCTCTCCTGAGGACACAGGGCAGGGACTGGCAGTCAGGGTTGGTGCCACAGCCCCAGACAGGGACCAGGGCATCCCGGACAGCCAGGGCAGCCCCAGCCCCCAGCACTGACCCTGGGGATAGGGATAGGGATGTGTCAAGGCCAAGCTGGGCTTGGCTCAGATGAGGGCCCATGGGCGGGTGGGAGCTGGAGACCATCCCTATGTGGTTTTTTTGGGCAACACCTGACATCCTGCAGGAGCAGCCATGGGGTCCTGGGCTGTGAGCAGTCAGGAGGAGGCCGGGCAGGGCTCTTAAGGACACTGGTGCTCTCCAGACCCTGTGTCTGGCAACACCTGAGCTGGAGACTGCACCTGGCTCGTCCACTTCAGTAGGCACAAATGGACCCATTCTCCATGCATTTATCTAACCCCTTTTTGCAACCAAAGCGCAAGTGTTTTCAGCTCCTCAGTGCCTTCTGACAAGAATTTCTACATCATTTTCTGCATAATGAGGGCCTACAGGAGGACAGTAAGAGACTCTTTATCAGGGAACGCAGCTATAGGTCAAGGAATAATGATTTAAATGAAAATCTGGTAGAGTTAGATTAGATATTGGAAAGAAATTCTTTACTGTGGGAGTGGTGAGGCACAGGAACAGGTTGCCCAGAAAATTTGTGCCATCCTTGGAAATGTTCAAGGCCAAATTGGACAGGGCTCTGAGTAACCTGGTCTAGTAGAAAACATCCTTGCCTCTAAGCAGGTGGGCTGGACTAGACAATCTTCAAAGGTTCCTTCCAACCCAAACCATTCAATGATTCTATTATTGATGTCTTCATTCCTGTGTGGATTGCAGCTCACATTTGCTTTTCAGAAGAGTGTATGAAATCTATATTGTCTTCTGGGGAACGATGCATATTCCACCCCTCCTGTTGAAGCCAATCCACTGTGTAACAGAATATGTGGAAATGACGGGTCCGGTGCTACTACCAACAACTCTGGCAGGTCCAGACATGAGAGGCATTCTGCACTGGACACACAGCAAACTGGTGGCAGACCACCTATGTGTTTTGCATACCTTATCTGGCCATTATCTGGAATTTCTGGATAGTATCCAGTGAGCCAATTCCCAAAGCAAGCAGGTGATAAAATGCATCTTATAGAAGATTGGAGGATATGATGGTCCTACAGAAAGCAGAGCCTGATTCAGTGGCCCAGGAATAAGTGGTTCAGCCAGGAAGGTAAAAGCTAATACCCATTGCTTAATTTCTTAGGATTTATTTTTTTATATTTTTCCTCCCAGAGAAAGATTTCTGGAAGTGAACTGAATGCAGTGTCTATGCCATCACCTAGAGCAAACAGCTATGGGTAATTGCTGTGATGGACTATAAAGTACTTCAGAATGAAGCCATTGAATTGAATGGTTTTAGGTACCTGAAATAAAAGTTTAGGACTGTTAGAAAATTGATTCACTCTTCAAACAAAGTCACAAATTATGCAGAATTCAAGCAGCCTGGATACATAACCCTAATTCTCCTAACCTGCCCATGTCAGGGGTCTTTTAACTAGGTGATTTTTGAAGTCCATTCCAACCCAAACCATCCTATGATTTTATGATTCTGTGATAACCTCTCTTGCTTTCTTAAAATGTCATCTGACCATGGAAGAAGCTGCAGATCTCTCTCTCTCCAGAGCCATCATATCCTTGCCTGCAGGGCCTCTTCTGTTTGGTGCTCTAAGAGCAAGCCTAAGAGCTCTGCTCTGTCCAAAATGTGTCTGTACACATGCCCATCTGCCAACTGCACTGTATCTAGGGCACTACTGATGTTAAGGACATCTTACATTCAGCTGGCTGCTTTGCTTGAAAGCCTCTTTTACCCAGGCCTTTAATATTTTTTTATATCTTTTTGTACATGAACTGTTTGGTATATCAGGATAGGATAAATAAATACATTCAGTTGCTGCTGCTGGATATCTCTCTACTTTGAATATCTAAATATTCATCAGACCCAAGAGAAAATAAGCATAAAAGTAATTGGAATTAAGTGTTTGGGACACACGAGGAGGAGGAAAATCTGAAATATTGCCATTGTTTTATTATTTTAATTTTATAGTAAGTATTCAATGGACAATGGCAGACAATAAGGCTTGCCTCCCTTTTCTCGGTGAGTTCTCTAATCAACATATGTTAGACTTGTGGTTCATTTTCTCTCTTTTCACTCAACAATGCCAAGCTGAACAACAGTTTCACTGAAAGGGTCTAAGAATCCTCCTCTCACTTCATTCCTCAAGGTATGGGTAGGATAGGATATCTAAATGTTTAGGTCTTTCTTGTGTGATAAGAGATATGGATTTTTTATAGATGACCTAAAGTAATTTGTGGTTTTATTTTATTCTGTAGTGTATTGTTAAAATAAGTTGAGTCTGTGTTAAAATTAAAATGTAAAATAACCTTGGAGCCTTGGAGGAATCAGGCTAAGTCGCCCCTTCCCGTAACTGAAGAAGACTTGTTTTGCAACTGAATAGAGGAAGGAACACCCTGCAGCTGAAGGAGGAGAGGCATTTAGCACCTGAATGCAAAGCCATCCAGGATAACTACCCAGCAATGATTCCAGGAGACACCTAGCCCAAAAGGAATAGGTGTATCCTTCATCCTTGATTCCGAGAGGAAGGATATTAGCCACATACATCTTTGAGCCGATATTCCAGGAAAATAAACCCAGCACACAAGCTAATGAAGCACACCTACAACTCATGATTCCAAGCATCCATGCTTTCCTGGAACTCAGTTTACCAAATAATAGAAGAACATGAATACGAGATGAAGCAACACCAAGCGAGGAGATGAAGAATCTCACATCACCCTGCCAAAGAAGTGTATAAAAATAGACTCTGAAGGTACTGCATTTGTGAACCCTAGAGGACTCCGTGCAGTTGACACTGAGTCTGGGGTTCACCCGGTTCCGACCCCAGGATTGGAGCTGACTTAGTTTTTGGCTCATTTAAATTTCTGATATTTCAATTGCTCAATAAAATCTTTTATAATTTTATTGGCGTTTCATTTATAACAGATTCAAACACTGTTCATGCTCTGCTGTAAGTGTAGGGAATTGTGGATTCCAATGAGAATTTTTTAAAGTTCTCTGTGTATCCTAAATTTCCAAGTTATTTTCTGGCAGGGACAAAGATCGAAGAAACAGAACAATCCAGGGTAATAGGCACAATGCAGGTAGTCACCTGGAAGAGGGATTCACGTGCATTCACCTTCTCCTATGCTGCAGCTCCTCCTCTTGTGTTCAACAGCTTCTGCTCCCGAAGGAAGAGAAAATATTGTCCCTTGAAGAAAAAGAAAGCATATCCACTGTTCCTTACATGCCTTTTCTCTCTGAAGTGCAGAAATTGCTTTTCCTCCAGTCCAAAGCCTAGACAATATCTGTCACAGCTTCAGCACCACAATCTGACCTTTTGCTGTCCTCTTCTGCCACAGGCTTCTTCTGCCCATGATTTCTATGTCCCTTACTTCTACATAGCCCCTATGTGTTTAGGATATTTTTTGTTCTCTCAGAGTTCTAATGACACCTTGGTGGGGCTGGAGTTCTCAGTGGTACAAACCTCTTGTTAGTGGTGGGCCAAAATGTCATTTTTGTCATCCTTGATTTCATCTTGACAGGGAGTTCCATGAATCCATTGAATTTCATAGCATAATTCTTATTCAGCCAAGACTCAACTGTTTATGAACGTTAGAGGCGTGAATACAACATATTTTGCTTTTATATCTTTCCATTGATTTCTTATATAGACTTACCATTTTCCACTGTACACAGCATTATAGAAATCATAGTTTTGTCAACATGCCTTTAACTAGTAGCTCTGGTTCAGTCATCTTACAACAATTTTGCAACATCATTAAACCTCACTGATAGCTCAGATGTCATTAAATCACAGGGTATCTCACTGATTTAAGAATGTAACAATCATTTCCTGTAAATGTAAAATGTATGAAAGAAAGACCTTCCTTTGTTCTATTAATTTTTATTATAAAAAAGATAATACATTTAACAGAACTATTCTATCAAATGTTTTATTATGTCATTAAACCTTAAATATCTTCCTGTTTTCAATAAATGACAACAGATTATGCATTTAGGAGACTTCATAAACAAAACTTATAATTCATTCAACAATTAAGAAACTAAAGAAAAATCTTTTTTTCATGTATTTTTCCCCTGTGTTCCTTTTTTTTTTTACACCCATTTACAGCTGAAATAATAGAAATCATTTTAAATGTATATAAATGGAAATAAACCTAATGTGGGCTTCACTGTGTAGGCTAGGATTCTTTCACAGTTATTATTGTCATTCATTTTCCAAAGGCCAACACTGAAAAAAGCAGCTCTGGCTGTAAAGAACAGGAAACAGGAACAGCAAAGCACAATTACACCTACAACTGTATAATATAGTCAGAATATAGCTAGGCAACACCCCGTCAAAGTTAGCTGCAGAAAGTTACTGTGATGCATTATTTCTCATTTTATAAGAGCCATTATTTATCCTTTTTGAGTGGCTATAAAATTAATCAGTGCAAAGTTCAGGAGCTTTCAAAATGCAGGTCACTACTTTGTTGAGGAGATTAAGTAACTTTCAAAACAACTCTAAGTAATTTTTAATGAATTCATCTTCTTTGTGGTGGTTCCAGAAAGGGCTGTGAAGAGCAGGATGTAATTGGGGATCATCACCCAAGGCTTAAGTAAACAAATTCATAGCTAAAAGCAGTCACCTCTGACAATCAAGCTGCCCCTGGCTGAGCTGAGCGGGTGCAGGGGTCCCAGGGCTGGCGGGTAGCGCACGCGTGGGGCCCCCAGTTCTGCCTGGGATGGGATCACACGGGAGGCAGATGGTCATCTTCCAACACAAACAGTCACAATCAAGTTCCTCTAACTAGATAAAAGAGAAATGCCTTTTGTTGTTGTTGCTGTTGCTTTTGCAGAGGGTTTAACTGAGATAGGACAGTCTTACGCATTTTTAGAATTAGAATATTCCAGTATACTGTGAAAGACAAGAATGTTGAAAAGTGCAATATTAATATAGGCCAAATGGTCCCAGGATAAGGTATCAATTCAATGACTGACTGGGGAAATCTTGATTTTGTATTCAGGTACGAAAATTTTGAAATCTCACTTAGGATACCCAAGTTTCATTTTGCACGAGAGCCTGGGTAGCTGAGATGAAAAGGCTCCATTAAGACAGAAATTTGGGGATACAGCGAGGGGACTTGTTTGTTGGAAATATTAAAAAAAAAATAAAAAAATACTTTGGTCGAATTATTTTACTCAAAATACATGTCTTACAAGAAGCAAAACCCAATATAATCACTGTAATTGTCAAGCTCCCACACAAAATAAAATGAAGAGACCACAACATTTCATAACAGTGTACTAGAAAGAGAGCAAGTGAGATGGCAGGACCTGAATGAGCTTAGGGCAGAGATAATGAATCGGGCTGGGAGTGAGGGAAGCTGGAGAACTAAACAATAAGTCTAAAATGCAGTGTCTAATGCCTGATAGGCTGGTAGCTAGGAACATTTATTTTGAAAGATTGCATGCTCAGGTAAAGCAGATAAACTCCAAGGAACAGAATTGGGATTGAGCAAATTAATAGAGCTCAGATTGTTTCCCTATCTGAAAAAAAACCAGAAAAGCCAAGATTGAACATTTTGGGAATTGCAGTTCTAAAAGCAGAATAAAATTTGCAGAGATATCAGAAAGACAAACCAGTGAGTTTTCTGAGCAAATTGGCTTTCTTTAATCACTATGCAGTTCCAAAAGGAAAGCAAACAGCTTTCAGAGACTATCAAACAGATGTGAAGAATGAAGCTGCAGTGCTGAACAGAGATCTGGTATTTCTCTTTCAGTTAAATCGAAAGCTGAAGAGGACTTTGTATTGTATGGACAATTCTCAAGCAAACAGTAATTAGAAGTTACGTATCTGAATAGAGAGATGGAGGTATTTCATTTGAAAATACGTGTGAATGATTGCTTTATGTCCTTCATTATCAGAGTATGTTAGAACTCAGCTGCATATTTCAGATGTATCTACTGGTTCACTGCATACTAAGTACAAGGGGATATAGACCTAAAACACCAAGACTTAACTACTATACTGTGGGGAATAGTGGTAGTTTAAATTCCAGTGATAACCAGAGGACATTCCGACAGATGCTTAGTGTCTGTAATTAGTGTGGGAAGCAGACTCCAAGCAAGAGTCTTTAAAGTTTAAATCTCACAAGGGAAAGATAAAGACTTAATATGAAGGAGAAAAAATGTAAAAAAAGGAAAATCTTACCTGACAGTTTTTTGGTTGTTAATTGTAATTCTGTCCTGGTTTCCAGTGTTCGCAATGGGATTTTTGGTACCATAGTTTTCCTGAGACAGACCTACATTTTTCATTCAGGCCTTGATTTCCCGTTGTATGATTGCATATAGTGATCTCTTGGCAAAGGCATCATGTGGTGTCTGCAAATTTATATTCGTATTCTTTTCATGTGCTTCAGACCTCGTGTACAGCATACCCCAGAAGAGAAAGTGGTCATTGTTCGATCTGGATGTAGTTTTAAGAACACCAAAACCACTTTTACAGGTGCCTCTGACAGCAACCTTAGCCCCACCATTAAATAGATATTGTTGATTATGATGCCTCTATTACTGCTGACTGAATCTAAAAACTCTTCACAGAAAAAGGGACATCATACAAGACTCAAATAGCTTTCCTGTTATATTTTTTTTATTTTTTATTCTTCAGGGCAAACATCTGATAGGGAAGGATTTTTCATTGCAACTGCCTCTTTAGTTGGCTGGTATGGAAGTATTGTATTATGTATTTTTGTAGTGTAGTATGGCTGGTGTTATTGTCAGGAAGCAACTCAGTGTCATTGCTGATGTGTTTCACCTACCGGATTCCCCAGCTCTGCCAGTCTCCATGCCCTTGACAGTGTCCTTGCTATCATCCTACTGGATATAATTTGAAATACTGGACTTTTTTTTTCTTAACACACTATTCAAGGTTAGATTTTAGATCAGGATGTGCAGATCTNCCCTTCTGAAGTCTATCCACAGAACCTCTGCCATCTGCCACTAAACTTTTTTCCCTGAGGACAAGAATCCCAGCTGATGGAAAAAGTGCAACCCCAATGATTCCTTTACATGCGACCTGATTTTGATTCAGACTTTGCCTCAGGGTTGCTTTGTCTACTGTCATCACTCCTGTTGTCAGGCCTGACACAGGCTGAATTTCTCCCAGAGGCTTGGCAAGGAGTGACCTCGGCATCCTTGCAGAGTTCCATTAGCTTCAAACCAGGTTGCCCTGTAGGACCTGGTTGTAGTTATGGGACATAAGCTGAAAGCTCTTCAAGAAAAATGTTTAATCTCATTACGCTCTGAAATTTCATCTACAGAAGCCTCAAGGTGAAATGGATGTTGCAGTCACACAGCAGTGCTCATTGATTGATTGTTTCACACTTCAGTAATATTACCCTTTTTCATGAATACCACTTCCAGAAAATATGTATTATCTTAATCTTTAAAGAATGTTCAAGACAATGGCATAATATTAACTACATCCTCAAATGAACTTCTGCTCTTTCAAGAAATATGTTTTCTCTGCAGAAATACACACTTTGATGACGAGTTCACTGTAAACTGATAGACCCATGGCTATATCAATTTTTTAGCAAAATTGCAGGTTTTCCTGTGAAATTGTATCAACGGATGCATCTCCTAATATATGGTTTTTGGTACTGGTTTGCAAATACTGCTCTCTATATATAGCATCTTCAAATATCTGCAAGTGGAACCAAAATCATTCTGAAATTCTTTTTGTTTCATTACTTTTTCATGTTTTCCCTCTACCTTTAATTCTTCTTTTCCCATCCTGTTTTAAATTCTCCTAGCTGGATTAGGAAATAAAGCCCCTTCCGTAGGTCTCCTATTTGTTGGTTCCTGACTAAGATTATGAAGGTCTTCCCTTCCCCCTGGAGGGGGAAAAAGGGATACAACAGATGGTTCTCTCTCTTTTTGACTACTTATTTGGTGAGGTCTGCATTTTCTTTTTGGAACTCCTTTCTGATGAGTTAGAAAAAAAACCCCTTATCTCTGCAGTATGTTTTACTTTCTGAAGTAGGTTTTCTCTGACCCCCTAAGCTGTAGCCCCC
>VYZR01000062.1:83573-96491 GCA_013400675.1 Oxylabes madagascariensis | reverse complement strand
CAATGCTCATTGCCTAATAAAAGAGCTTGTATAGCTCTTCTAACCTTTGCTCAACATGATGTCTCATGCCTCTCTGCCTCATGCTTTTACCAAGGCCCCAACCTCCTTCCTGCCATTCCTTGATAAAAGGATAATAAATGCAGTGAAGATACTAATGTGTTAGGTTAGATTAGATTAGATAAGAGATGGTTACAAAAGACCAGCAGAGTTGTTCATGCAGGAATTAAATGTCTCTGGCAGTAAGAAGCTTTGTTTTGCTTTCAAGTCTACTGCTCCTGTAACACTGTACCTTTGCAGACCATTTCTGAAGAAGCCAGGTCCAAACTTGTAGCTCATTACCTCTGTGAGAGGCAATGGCTCCGGCCTCCCCAACAAAGCACTCACATTAAGTTGGCACCCACACAACTTTCAAAGTACACACGCAGAGTGGTTTGTAAGGCAGGAAAAGGTGATGGCTAAAGAGGGATTAAAAGCTGAGGGAGAAAACCTGTTCTGAGGAGACAAAGCATATCAAGAGACAGAAAAGCACAAGTCTTAGATGTGCAATTTTCTTGTAATAGGCCTGAGATCTGGCCACTGGCTCCTGTTGCACTGCTAGAGTGGAGTCAGTCAAATTGGATCAGTGGGGTTTTTTCCTTGGAAAAAGACAGAAAATAATTTTACTACTTCTTGAAAGAATGGCTATCCTGCTCTGCAACAATTTGCTTTCCTTGTCCCAGGGTAATTTTTTCAAGCTTTCTTTGCTTACATGTCATCGGATTGTACAGAGCTAGACACTTGAGCACTAACAGCAAAATTTCACTCTCTTCCTTTGCCCTTCAGCTCTTCTTCTGCCTTCAGCTCCTAGCACTGGCCTCTTAACACCACACTGAGATCGATGGTTACCATGTGTGCTGGGAAGTCCAGGCACCCCACCACCCTGCAAGGACCGTGAGAAACAGTGAGTCTGAGAGACAAACTTTCAGCCTTAATACTAGATTTCCCAGCTGGGACCTGCCTGTGTGTGGTATGCCTAGAGTCCTTTACAGGTAAAGCCCTTTTCAATAAATTACTGCCTTTAATTTTTTAAAATACATTTTCAGTAATATATCTATAGAATGAAAAGCCAAAACAGAGGGAAAGCAGAAACAGTGACAGATCAGAAGGCAATGATAATAACTCAGCCTTCTCTAAAGGCCCAATGCTTACATCACTGGCAAGAAAAGAGACTGGACTGTCTCTTACTAGCACAATTCAGGATTTTTCCTAGACCACACATACAAGCAAGGAAGGAAATGGGCCTTTTACATTTGTTCTCTAGTATTTCTAACTGTTCAAGAAACAAGGAAGCCTGTTTTTATACAAGGCATTTAAAATAGTGTTTTCACTGTACACCAAACCAAAATGTCAAGTTAGTATTACAAGCATAATTTCAGAAAGTAAATAGGTAACTACTTTTTAGGTAAATACAAAGAATACTTTGTCCTCTGGCACTGATGGATGACTCATTGACTGATGCACTGATGTCACATGTCAGCATTTTTTTTCAGCCATGGCTCCAGTCTGTATTCTTGACTCAAGCAAAATCTCCTAGGGATAAATGTTCCATAAGTCTCCAGAGACTTTAGGCTGAGATTCAAAAATACAATTAGATGTCCAGTTCTCCTTGGTTTCAGCCCAGTACAGAGAAGATTTGATGCCCACATGTTTTAAGTCAGAAAGATTTGGATTCCTCACTGTTCCAGACTGGTCATTGGAATGCAGGAGAGGAATCCAAGAGTCCAAGATTCCAACTCCCTGTCAAACGCAGTCATAGAAATAATGCTAACTCTGCATGAAGATTTCCTTTCTAAGATATAATTGCTCTTCATTTAATGGCAGTTGCTTTAAATAATCTGCACCTGGGTACGTAACACACATTATTGAACATTCAAGTGGCAAATAGGCAGTAGCGCTACCAAAATGTGTCTACAGTTCAGAGACGCTCAGATTCCAGAGTGAGTGCAACTGTAAAAGGTAACCAGGAGAGCCTCCACATTTTCTGCCTTGCCTGCATCACCCAGCCCTATTTAAGAGTCACTAAAAATACAAGATAGTGGATGAACTACTATTCCTAAAACTTTGGTATACTCTTAAGTATTTTCTGAATCAGACCAATAAAGACACCTCCTCCAGAATCTACTCCCAGGGTCCACTTCAACAAAGCAGTATCCAAACAGAAAAGTATGTAATCATATCTTTAATGTCACACATATTCTTTTGGTATTTTTCTGAATTGGAGCCTAAGCATTCACAACTGTATGCCCAGTCTGTGAGTACTCATGGCCTGTGGTGAAGGGCCAAAGAACCTACAAGCACCTTGTCAACTCACAGAAGTTTTTGCTCTAAGTTTCTTATGAGAATGACACAGGAACTTTGAGCTCATGCTTTATAAAACTAGTAAGAGAATATGCTCATGGTCATTAGATGTCCTGTTTAAGCAAAAAGCTAAAGACAGCTAGAGAAGCAGCATGAGGGAAGATGAGGAGAACATGTGGAAAACATGTGTTCAGCATGTCTCTCTTAGCCTGGCCCTCTGGCCTTTCCAAACTAGAAAAACAACATTACGAACCAGCAGTGTCAGAAGCATGAAAGGAGAGATGGGAAGGCCATAACCCAGGTGAGAGGGGGTGAATGTGAAGGAGGAGACATGGCTTATAGCTTTAGGAAGTGGAGGAGGGGGACAGCAGAGAACTTTACCAGGAGAAGGGGGTGAGTGTGACTTCAGTGACCAAAAGTGGCAATGCAAGGCTGGGGTGAGGAGTCCTTCTGGCCTGTGTCAAAGAGCCTGTGCTTTGATGGCAGCCTGGGAGACCCAAGCACAGACAGTACGTTCTGGGAGAGGGCTGCAAGAACCACATAATAAAGTGTTGCAGTAAATAGCCCTTTTGGCACACCCATCATCCAAAGGCTGTTATCCTTCAGAGGCATGACAGAATGAACACACATTCAGCACACTAGCAAGGGGGTTATCAACCTCACTATCCTGGCTCTAGCAGGGTCCCTCAGAGGTATTGTGTGTGGTACAAATGTATATCAAAGGCCTTACATATGGTTGGTTTATACAGAAAGTTTTAGAAGTACATACTGTTTACTCAAGGGACTGGATTAACTTCTGCTGAGCTATTCTGGTCCACCTGTAAACACATGGACTAAAGAGCCTTATGAAAAGTAGTTACTGTGTATTTCCAAGTGGCACCTTTTAAAACCTGGATATCTTGTGTTATGAATGCTGGGGGTTTGTTTTGGTTTCTAAGTACCAAAAATGACAGGATCATGCTATACAACTACTGGATACAGTTATTTTTCCCGCAGTTCAAAGCTGTTCTTTTCCCACCAGTCCCCTAGGGCTGAAAAAGCTGTGTATTAAACTTGCAGTATAAACTGCTGCTGGCGATTGCCCTCATCCCAATGTCCTTGTTTAGATGAATAGCGAGGTCTGTATGGGATTGACCAAGGGGACGAGAGGGGAGAGGCCTGTGGTGCTCCCAGGCCTGCTTACATAGGCGCCTCACAGACTTCAGCCCAGGCACATCCACAGCTTCCATAGCTGCTGAGAGTGGCCCTGTTGGCATCCCAGGAGCTCCCACATGAAGGATGGTCATGCCTAGTTTGAGGATGGCCTCCACACTGCACCTGGGCCGTGCCCTCAGATTCGCCATCCATCCACACAGACAGTAGATTGTGCCTTTAGGTCGCCTCAGGGCACCCCTCAAACAACAGTCTAGACTAACCCAAAGGGACGGCTCAGAATAACCAAGCCTGGAATTAGCCATTAGCTCTCTTTTCTAAACTATGACTTTGACAGAAAGCAAGATTTTGTAGTAAAGGGGCAGAAAAGAGCAGGGAGAAGTGGGGGGAAGGGAGAGGGGGTGGGGAATGGGGCCAGAGTGTGTTTGCAGCTGCTGGCCATCAAATTTCAATTCAATCAACATGACTGAGTTCCAGCTCCCGAAAAAGAGAGCTTTTGACAACATATTGACATAGCCTGAACTACAGTGGTCCAAATGGCAGTGCTATAATTACAAGGATTATATTTAATACTGCACTTAGAAATGAAGGCCTGAAACACTGTGACACTCTCTCTCTCCCTAAAAGTTGGCCAAAATATGTCCTAGGAACCAGTATGGTAATACACAAAGTTGGTAGGAAAAAAGAAACGTCAGAACTCAAATCATTATAAAAGGGGATCATGTAGCTGGCAGCTCAGGTCTGTTGGGAGTTGAGGACTGAGGAGGAAAAATGAGTGTGAAAGGAAGGGCAATTGGATTTGCAGGAAAAATGGAAAGTAGTTTTTAAAAGTACAGAATTAACTGGTTTAAGGAAATAAGTCAATTGATAATTAATACACTACTTCTGAATTTGGATTCTTTTTGTAGCCTGTCGTGGACTTCAGCCAGGCTGCGGCCTGTTTGTTGAACAAAGACCAAACCCTGCAAATATTTCTTGACTTGCTTAATTCGACACATCTTGATTTCAGTGCGATTACCCATGTGTGCACAATTAAGCACACGCATAAGTGTTTCCGGGAACTGGGCCATGGAGGTAAGCGGCCGCATGTTGAACACCAAGTGTATCTAGCTTGGAAGGATGTTGAACCAAAAGCTTTCAGGGAGGCAGAGAGAATGCATTTCTCTGGAAAACAAAATAATTGACTATCAACTAGCATAATGATCAGAAATAAAAAGCCTGATCCTACATTAGGCTGATGCTCCACAGTGCCGTGTCCCATAGGTGGTTTCAGGAGGGGCAAATCAGATCATAATCAAGACTGAAAATGCTGATGTTTAGATGCCATAACAANAAGGGAAGGGAAGGGAAGGGACCTGGAGTGCCTGGAGATGGTTTCTAAAGCAACAGAACCCTAAATAAATGGTCTGATTTTCCAAAGAGAAAACATAAACTGAACAGCCCATGCAGCATTTTTGCCAACTGTCACTGAGGTGGTATTTCTAAAATCTGGTGGAATGACTCATCCCAGAACAACAACTGTTGCCAACAAGGTCTTTCCCTCAGGTCTAGATATTTGAATAAGAGAGATACAAAAACAAAATAAACAGAAAAATCAGGGACAGCTTCTTGTCTTCTTCAGGGTTCAACTCTGAAGCTTCCTGTGAAGTTGCCCACTCTCCAAGATGCCTCCACAACCTACTGAGTAGGCATCCAGGTGATCCTCTGGGTGAGGGAAGAGATTGAATAAACCTTCTGTTTGTTAAACCGAATTCTTCCTTCTGCACCTAGTCATCCCCTCTCACACCATGGATATGTGCAGGATGCATCCTCCTGATCCACTCTGCCCTCCACAGCAGCAAACATTACCAGGGGAAGCATGATCCTGCCGACAGGTAGCACAGTCCTCAAGTGGTTTGAGACAGACACCCTTAAACTCTGTGGGAGCAAGCCTGAACCAAAGACTCCACTGTTGTGCAGTAACTAAACACAACCCTGTCAGCACCAATGAACGCCCTTCTTTGGCTAGTACAGAATGCAATGATTTCAAAGACGCTTTCTGGAGCAGTGTTGTTTTGCTGAATAATTTATGTCTCTGACTCTTCTGAAAATGAGCAGCATACACTTCAGTGCAGCAATAATACTATTCAGTGGAGACAGTGCACATTATGTTCAGTATGCTCATTGCTTAAACACTGTTGCCATGACTATAAGAAAGTGATTATACTATTGTTTACAAGAGACTCTCAGTAAGTCATTACCACAGTAGTCAGAGTTTTGCCTCAAGTCAAAATTTTCAGAAGAAAAAAAAATCTCACAGGTATAATTAACTTTGTGATCAAGATAATCCATTGAGAGGCTTTGGAAACTGAATACATCCTACAGTGAGGAATGAAAATAACTAAGGATCACTGGTGTCTCAGGACCGATGACTTACTGGTTTTCTGTCTGTTATATGGGTAAATTCCATTGAGAAGAAAAGCCCTGCTAAGTAAATAACTGTTGTAACTCATTTTCAAGGAAGAAATAATTTATAGGGCAAGCACCAATATAGGAGTTCAACTGTGATGGGTAATGCTATAAAAACAAACCACTTTGTACATAATGTAGGGGGGAAAAAAAAGACTTTAAAATTTTGACTTAGAAAAAATATTTCGGATTATGAAATATGGCTTTTCAGTGTCCTGGACTGAAATCGATACCTAGAACACTTTGTTCTGAATCCTCTAGAGCATATACATGTACAAGAGTCCAGTACATGACCTCTTTATCTCAATAACGTGCTGATGATCAATAGTTTCCAAAACTAAGCAACTCTGAAGCTGTCGGAAAGTCATCCTCACATTTCCTATGATCAGTAACAGGCCATGGAACACAAAGCAAAGAGATGATTAATAGAGTGCTGGACTAGGAGTCAGGAAATCTGGGCTCTGTTCCCAGCTCTGCCACTGACCTGCTGTTTGGCCTTGGGCAAGACACTTGACCTTTCTGTGCTTCTGTTCCTCCTTCCATTCTTTTTCTATCTTGTCTCTTGAGGTGCTGAGCTATGCAGGGAAGGGCACAGTTCTCACTGGGTGTTTGTTTAACACCTACTCTAGGCAGGTGGCTGCAGAGATCTACAATAAAGCCAGGGTATCACCAGGATGATGCCTGCACATTTTTGTTTCAAAACAGAATGGCCATGATGAATCCTCTTGGGTTTCATCTGCTAGACCAGGATCTTATCACGTCTTTCAGCCAGCTTCAGGCTCAGGCAGCAGGTAAACGGGTTTGCAAGATCTACATCATCAGTTGTCAGAAGCACTTTCACATTGATTCCTAATTGGTACTAATTTCTCTCCACCTTGATTCAGCTGGGTTTGCAAGCACTTCAGAATTATAACCGAGTGACACAGATAAAAATAGCTACAGGAGCCATTTCTGAATAAAAGGAATTTCTTCAGGGAAATTCAACATCTGTAGGTGAAACCATAGGCGTGAGGTCTTTTCAAATTAAAACTAAAATAAATTATAATTTTTCAGTAAGTGTGCTGGAATTTTGTGTAAATTATTCAATTAAACAATATTTCTCAGTGTTTTTCTCACCCTGAGCCATAAATGTGAGCCATCCTCCATTACTACCAGATGGAAGGCAAGGGCAAGGTAGCCCTTACCTGCTTTCACTGCAGCCTCAGAGAGAGCTGATGACTTGTGTATACACTCTCAGTTCCAATCCCACTCTGCTCCCAGTTTGATGAAGCATCAAGTACATGAAACTTGGACACAGATGACTAATGGGGAGATTAATTTGAGCACAAATTTATAGAGAATCAGGAACAAGTAAATCAAGAAAATATAAAGCATACACATTCATGATTATGAAGAGAAAGTCAGAAAATTCTTTTCTCTCCTAAAGAGAAGGGACACTGCCACATCTTGCACTTTTATTGTGAATACTGGCAACATGATGCCATGAAAACCTAGGTCTGGAGTCATGTAATTATGTAACAAACTCATTCAGGTTTGTATTTCCAATATTCAGATCTATGGGTCAAAGGCTGAAAAGGTGATTTGAAGCTCCCCAAAGGCTTTGTCAAAGCAAACATTCAAAACTCCTGTCTTAGTCTCCACCAATAATGATTTTGGCTTCTGAGCCATAAAACTCACCATCACATCTCAATTCACTCCACAGAAGTGATAAATAGTATCTTTCATAGAAGAAACTGAGGTTTATGGAAGTGAAATAACAATAGTAATTTCTTAAATAGATCCTAGAGTCAGAGTGGAAACACTTAGATTTTAGTTTACAGCAGGCTCACCTGAAAACTATTGCTTGAGACTTGCAGGTATTTTGGTTTAGGTATTTGTGTTGATACTACAGTACAATTAGGGACTGATTATCTGCATCTAAAAATACTTTGGAAGAACCTGACAAGGTATAACAAATTTACAAGTTGGCTCTCAAGTGGCTATAGGAAGATTTCCAATGGAAATCTAGGGCATAAATAATTTATACTTTTGTTTGAAAGAAAAAAAAAAGCACAGGAAAAAAAATCTGTATCTTAGTACTGCTAAGTTGAAAATTTGATCCAAATCTCACTCAGCACCAGCTCCTTCTTTTCTGCAGCCAAGACCACTGCCTCTTTCACTGCTCAAAACTGTTCCAAAGCGAAGCAGCATGATATAAGCAAGACCCTTTTTAGGTTTACAGACAGTGATTAAGATTTGTGGAAAATACAGGCCTGTGAAGAATCCCATCAGCCTCATCCTACTCCTGCTGGGAGTACCACCACTGGGAATTCATACAGGGGAGTATGACATGCGGACACTGGAGAGACATAAAAGAGCAAAGACCTTGTTCTTCTCTTCAGAGCAGCCAGGTGGCCAAAGTTCCTCTAGGCACCATGCAGCTGATTGTGTGCCCTTTAATGTGTTACACAGTGGTTGCTTTAATCACCTGCTTGAACTCCAGAAAGGGATGGTGTCAGGTCATTTTCATCTGGAGTTGAGCCTTCAGCAGAACCCAAGGTCCCATGTGCTAGTGAGACTGTACCACCAGAAAAGCTAAAGCGTAGAAGGGAAATAATGGCAATATTCTGTATTTCTCTTTAACTAAAAATCAAACTGTGTTAACCACGACAAGGAGACATTTGCAAGACCACAGACACACTTTCTGGCAGAGCTGGCACCTCTATGCCAGTGCTTTGTTAGCTGGAAGAGCTTGCCAGTTTCCAGCTCCTCCTACACCACTTAGGGAGTGCAATATAAATGAAGCAGTGGAGATACGACCCTTCCCAAAGTTGTCAAAGAGACCTGGATGGAGCATTTCTTTTCCAGTAATGAGATAGTGGTGAAGTTTCAATTTCAAAAGGCAGCAGACTTAATAAGAAAAGCAGACTGCAACTGGCCTCTGAAGACAAAATCTTGGTAGAAAGGACTGTTGGCAGCAGTTAGGAAGAGGAAGAGAGGCACTGTGGCCTTTATTGACCTGCTGACTAACCTAGCTGCTGGGGCTTTTTTTGGTCACTGCAACCTAACTGAACCCCACGTATTCCTTCTGCAGGGAGTGTTCTTGTGAGGGGAGAAGCACTAATAGTGATGCGAGTCAAAGTTTCGGCAAAACAGCTTCTCTGACTCAGACACACCTTTTTAAGGTTCAGCTTTCCCCACAGAACAGTTCACATTTTTGCTGGAGTCACACTTTTCAGAAGCAGAACAAACAGAAGTTGAATATCACTTTCCTTTGTTGTGGTGCTACAGAAAAGGGACTCAGTTTGAGTACTGCAGGGGATGCAAGAACTCTCTCAGAGGACATGCCATAACAGCCACGGATGTTAATAACCCCACGGGTTGGCCTTGGAGAGCACATCAAGTCCAGGCAGAGATATTGTTCCTCTGCTCACTGTCTACAGAAAAATTGGTGGTGGAAACAGTCTGTTAAACAGTTTCAGAATGGAGCAGACTTTTATTAAATGTATTCAAAGCTTAAAAAGCCTTAAAGGAGGCAAGTGATTTGATGGGAGAGCTAGGCCTGAAAAGGCTCCTACATACAGCATAAATTTAACAAATTCACTTGTTGAAACCTTCATTAAAAACAGCTTCTATGCAGCTTCCAGGGTGTCTTCTTGATTATGGTCTGGAAAATGTTCTCATAGTTAAGGGGAACAAAGATTTTAAAAAGGCACCCATGTCCATCCTACCCAAATGGCTCACAGCAGGCCAGAGGTCCCTTAACAGCAGATCAATATTTTCCACATAGGCAATGTGACTTACTCCTTTACCTGACTCAGCTGCATAAATTGTCATTATCAGAACACAGCTTTGCTCCTGCAGAAGCCCAAGGAGCAGACAGCAGTCCCTTACCTCACAAAGGGTACATTTCCATTGCTTTGGCACCAAACTTTGTGTCAGTCAAAAGATTGTACTCTAGCTTTGCAGAATGGTTTGTGCTTTAATTCACCTGTTCTCACCACACCATAATGTCACATCAACCAATAGCTGGTCACCTTAACCTGCTTACTTCAGAGCACTTCCATAAGTTATGTACATCTACGACCAAAACCTGCAGATATTTCTGCAGGGTACCTACCCTGGCAGCCAACAAGCAAACAAAACAAAAAACCTGGGAGATGGGGGTAAGTGTCAACTTGGGCAAAGATACCAGAGCATAATTGTTTCTTTTAAAATACTCAAGGATCTTTAACACTAGCACAGAGGATGCCAAACCTCAGCAAACACAGTGTGAATCATAAAAAAAACCAACCAACCAACCAACCAAAAACCCAAAAAACAAAAACAAAAACCCCCAAACTCCTAAAGAAATTAATTCAGGATCTCCACATAAAATAACTGCCTAAATTGAGGTTTTACAAGTCAGTCTTGGCTCTTGGTACCAGTCAAGCAACCCTGTTTTCCACTGAGGTCCTCTGGGAGCTGGGACAAACCCATAGACTCTTCCAAATTTGTACAGCTGTTGATGAGAATTTAGGAGGGCAGAAGGAATTAACACATTCCCCTCTTCCTTGGATACATCACTTTTATGGGATTGTTCTCCCTTTTCTTTTTTCACGTGCTTGCAGACTACATCTGGGGAGCAGACCACTTTCACAGTCACTTTTCCAAGTACAGAAGATAGTAATGTATTTTATTGTTATTTTAAATGAATTCTTATAATGATAAATTCAGCACAACCATGAGATGGGTGAAAGTAGAACAAGCCACCTGTGACTGATGACAAACATCGTTTAACACCCAGAGCCACCGGGGTTATGGCTTCAATGAAAGAACCTGACCAGAATAATACACTAATGCCCATGAGACAGAGTTCCCAGCTCTCACAGAATGAGCAGAATGAGCAGTGCTCAGCCTGTGTCAGAAGGACGATGGAATGAATTAGCTGCTGGAGAATTGAAGCTGCAATGCAAGAACTTTGGTGTTACCCATTCAGTGCTTAAGCCACTGAGGAATGCCCTCCAGAGCTAAATGTTTACATATAACATAAATAGTATTAACAGCTAAGTGCTGGAGGGCATACACATACATATAGATGTATGTATAAAAGAAAGACAGAATATTTTATCTGCTCCACTCTGCACTGTGAAAAGTAACAACACCATATAAATAAACAAATGTTAGCTCTTGGGAAATGCAGGAAGGCAGAAAGTACAAAAGCTTCCCTATCTGTGTCCCGAAGAATAAATTTCTCATTCACACAAACCCACAACCATTGGTCCAGCTAAAAAAATCTGATCCCCAGTCTCCAATTAGAAAATGCTGTTGCCAAAGATACTTTCTCAAAAAATCAAAGTAACACTGTTAAATTAAGGCCAAACCAAACTCCTCTAAAAACTCTCTCTTCTGCCAATTTTAAACTGTCCACTGGGAAAAGATAATTATCAAATAATACTATCAACAATGTCAGATAATCACTTCAAGTTCTTTGATATGTTCAAGGAAACATTGTTGCAAATGTTACCAAGTGTCAAATATTTACTTTTGAGTCCAACTGTGTAAATGACCCATCCAATGCCACTAAACACGGCAGGCACATGTGTAACAATGTGTAACAAGAGCGGTGGGACCTGCAAAGCAGAGGAAACAACCCAGCTGGGCTCTGCGGACAAAGAGCGTCCTGGTATCCTGAACTCCCCAGCGAGAGTTATGACTGCGTTTGCACTTATCTGTGTGGAGCTGTCGGGTTTTTTTTACTGGTGGACCTACAGCAGGGCACGTGGAGCTTTACATTCCCCTTGGAGTCAGGTATGTGCCCAGTCTCACATGCTCAGTGTGAGACTGGCACCCATGCTCCTGTCTTGTGCTTCCTTGTGCCAGTGCTGTACCTATCACAACTGAAACTCTGAGCCGCCCCTTGTTTCAGGACCCTGTGCACCTCCTCACATCTGCTGTAAGGAATAAATCCGGAATCAAAAGAATAGTGCATATAAGGCTTCTACTAGATTTCCTCTTGAGAATCATCTACAGAGGATGAATTCTGCTTAGAGATAGTTCTCTTCCCATCCATTTATAATGCACAGGACAACAGGCTTAGTGTACCTCGTCCTTCCTCTTCAAGTACCCTTGGAGTAACTGACAGAGATAATTCCTTTTCCAGCTATGGCTGGAAAAAAAGCAAGACCCTGTTCTTTCCTGGTCCATCCCTGCCCTCTGAATTTTCACAAACAGTAACATAAAGCTGTACTACCTCAAAGCTGTATGATCCTCAGCCACTTGAATTCATCCTACTCAGACACAGTGTGTTTTGCTACTCCTCATCAATATTTGCAACAATGTTCTAAGGAGCTCTTGGTAAGGAGAAGGTGTTATCTCCATGACACAGAGATGTGGCTTTGAACCAATGCCTTTCTCTGTTTCTTAATCAGAGCAGCAGATGAAGAATGTCAGTGTCAATCATAGAGTGGGAGGATGTGCAGTGCCGCCATTACAACAATGCTGTTTTATGAGCCAGCATTTACTTGGTGTCAAAACATGGTTCAGGGCCCCAAATGTCATACTCACTGAAGTCATACAACTTGTCAGCAGGATTACCAAAGGCTAGCGTGCAAAAATGATGGGGACTTTGTCAGACCTTTTGCTTCTCAAGGACACACGTGTGTGGAGTTTTCTGGGAGGTAATGCAACATGCAACATAGAGCGAGGGCCATGCACAGCATCTCCAGGAAGCAGCAGGCTAATAGCCATTACTGGTATTTCAGAAACAAGGATAACTAACCCCTCTGCACTTAAATGATGAAAATCTTTCAGTATTTTCTTGGGAGCTGTTTCATTTAGCATTTCCAAATAGCTGTCTCCAGCTATTTCATAATAATAGTAACAACTAGTAACAACTAACATTCAAAACAAACAAACAAAACAAACCAAAAAACCCCACATGGGCCTGTTGCTTGATTTCAGAAAGTGAATTTTTCTGGGACATACACTATTAGGTAAAAGCCTTTTTTTTTTTTTTTTTTT
>VYZR01000062.1:49978-61728 GCA_013400675.1 Oxylabes madagascariensis | reverse complement strand
ATCCTTCCCCTGGTTGGTTCATTTCTCACTCCCTAACCCGACTGGCCAAGTTGTGTAACCCCATGCCCTGCCTCTCCTATATGTAAGTCCCTGCTTGTCCAGGCTCTCTGGTTTTCTGTGCCTGGATCCCCTCGAGGAATACNATGTCCTTTTCAGGGCCCCTCTGAGGAAGGTCACGGCACTTCTGACCACCTGCTCCAGCCGCAACACCAAGAGAAATGAGAGATCCGAATTTCATTATTACAGTGATTATTAAATCGTCACACCCATGACACTAATACTCTTCTAGTAATACACATACAATAACTAACTGCTCTATACTGACTTAATCTTTTGTAGTAGTAATAGTAGTAGAAGGTTCATGATGAACATACTGCTTACATTTTTGTGGGAGGCAGAAAAAATTTTGTTAGAACATTTAGGAAAGGCCAAAAAGATCATCAAATGTCATCTGCTGAAGTTAGCAGGAGACATTCAGGTAGCTGAGAACAGATTCTGTCCTGCTACCTGAATGTTTGTCTGGTTATCAACATGTAAAATATTCTGATGTTTATATAAGCATCAAAACAAATAGTTTAAGTTAAAGAACAAAAGTTGCTATTAAAAAGTATATATAATTATAGTCATTGTTGCACCTTTACAGAGCATTTCAGCATTTAAAGTAGAATCTACACACCTTGTATCGATCTTTCCAGCGACTTCTACAGAGTAAGTTCTCAAGACGAGGCTGAATGAAGCGGTCGTCCAGATAATGAAGTGAGAGTAGCATGTCTTGTGCATATTTCTTTTGTCTCGTTCCATCTGTTCAGTGAGAATCATTACTAATTTGCTGACCACCTTACATTGTACAAGTTTTTTAGATGAAATTTTCAAGGACATTATGCTTCAGCATACTAAGAACTATGAACGATTTTACTAAACTGATATTGAATACATTTGCTACTGTTACCCATAAAAGTGATCCATACCTCTTGATAAAGGGATATATTTTACTATTTAAAAGGGATACATGAAAAAACTCTAGAATCAAGTCAAAAGCTCTCATCCAAATTGAGAT
The DNA here is from genome assembly GCA_013400675.1 of Oxylabes madagascariensis. Classification (NCBI taxonomy): domain Eukaryota; kingdom Metazoa; phylum Chordata; class Aves; order Passeriformes; family Timaliidae; genus Oxylabes; species Oxylabes madagascariensis. The sequence goes on along the minus strand of VYZR01000062.1, from coordinate 60,671 downwards.
CCATTCACTCAATCCTATTTAAAAGAACAGAAAAGGAAGAAACATGTGGGAGAATGTTGTGCTTTTCAACCAGTCTAAGTTGTTCAAAATGTATAAAGGAAGTGGTTAGAATCCACGAAAACAAACTGCTCTGAGCGACTTCAGAGCAGAAATTTTGACAACTCTCTTTGTCATTAATAAAGATCACAGAGAAACTGACCTTTACTTCAGTAGCACAGTCAGATGCCTTGAGTTAGGCAGCGTAAGTACTTCCAAATACTTACTCAAGCAAAATAAATATAAAAGCATGAGGATGGGTAAAACTACCGCTATTACTGTTTCCCAAATACATGTTGGACTCCAGGAATTAAACAGGACTTCCCTAGATGCAGGCCAATGCACATTGCCCTGGAACTTCAGTGCGTGCAGACATAAAACTTAATTCAGCTACCTTCACATGCCTTCTAACAAAGCTGTTATCCAAAAAAGGCAGACCTGAGAAGGACCACTGGCTATCTAGCTTTCTACATAAAAGTAGTTAATTGTCATTATAGCCACCATAATTGCAATTAACTGTTTTTCCATATTCACTTTACACACACATTTGTAGTATGAGCTTGCAGAGGCTGTGCTAGAAAACAAAATCCTTCCCAATAAAAAGCAAGTGTGAACTCCAATACTATAGTAGCTGCTCTTGAGTCAAAACTAATGAACAGATTCACTTCCATTAACTCAGAACAATCCATTCTACATTATAAAAATACATTTNTTTTCAACCAGTCTAAGTTGTTCAAAATGTATAAAGGAAGTGGTTAGAATCCACGAAAACAAACTGCTCTGAGCGACTTCAGAGCAGAAATTTTGACAACTCTCTTTGTCATTAATAAAGATCACAGAGAAACTGACCTTTACTTCAGTAGCACAGTCAGATGCCTTGAGTTAGGCAGCGTAAGTACTTCCAAATACTTACTCAAGCAAAATAAATATAAAAGCATGAGGATGGGTAAAACTACCGCTATTACTGTTTCCCAAATACATGTTGGACTCCAGGAATTAAACAGGACTTCCCTAGATGCAGGCCAATGCACATTGCCCTGGAACTTCAGTGCGTGCAGACATAAAACTTAATTCAGCTACCTTCACATGCCTTCTAACAAAGCTGTTATCCAAAAAAGGCAGACCTGAGAAGGACCACTGGCTATCTAGCTTTCTACATAAAAGTAGTTAATTGTCATTATAGCCACCATAATTGCAATTAACTGTTTTTCCATATTCACTTTACACACACATTTGTAGTATGAGCTTGCAGAGGCTGTGCTAGAAAACAAAATCCTTCCCAATAAAAAGCAAGTGTGAACTCCAATACTATAGTAGCTGCTCTTGAGTCAAAACTAATGAACAGATTCACTTCCATTAACTCAGAACAATCCATTCTACATTACAAAAATACATTTTTGTAATGCTAGATTATGTTCATACAGTTTATGTACAACCTCCAGCTCACCCGCAGAGCTCATTTACTTCCAGCAACTTGGCAGTAAATTGTTACATTTTATTGAGCAGATATCATTTGAAATAGAAGGAAGCTATTACAACATTAATCTGGCAGTGTTTACTTATTACTTTTCAAAGGCTTGTTTTCACTTGTTGAAACAAAACAAACACCTGAAAGAACTAGCAGCGGTAGATGAAAGACATTTTTAGCTCCAAGAGTATACAGCCTTTATTTTGAGGGCTGTGGTGTACCTCAGTTTCTCCATTCCCTCTTAGCTCCTGATGACACCAAAACCTCCACTCTTGGCACTTTACTGACTCCTTCCACAATCTGACACTGACAGTCGTCTCCTTAATCCCATCTTTACAGGGCTTATGAAACTATGTGTGAGGGTGTTATTCAGCACCACTAGGCCAAATGCCAAAAAAAGCACTTCCTCAGAAACAATAAAACAAGTAGACTGCAGCTGAAGCTTATTTATCTGATTTGTTAAAAAAAAAAAAAAAAAATCCAATATAGAGTCATCCCCATAACTAAAAACATTTATTATCTATCAAATTCCTAAGAAAAAACGCTGTGAAGCACAAGAGATTTTGACAAAGCAGCTGACCTTGAAATGTTTTCATTGAGATATCTGCTTTGAAACTAATTTGACTTTCATGCTGGCAAGGTTACTACTGATTAGTAACACAGAAACACATTCCTATACCTCAAGAAGGCATTTCAAGCCTTCTGTGCTCAAGAATTAAGCCTACACATTTTACGAAGACTACTATATCATTTTCAGAAAGAGTCCCCTCTGGTCTCCCCCACCAAAGTTATATAGCAGGAAAACCACAGATTTCAGGACCCTCAGTTCTATACTCTGATCAGGAGAAACGCCCTTCAGTAGAATAAATGGCTTTGTATAACTTAGAATGCATTAATATATTACTTAATGCAATTTACTTACCATATAATGAGCTCAGAAAAGTGTTATCAATTGCATTTATGAGGAAAGCCTTTACTATTCTTTTGAAGTGTACATAATGATCACAGCGAGATACTGGGAAGAAAGCAATATAACCAAAATTTACCAGAAGAAGGAAAAAAAAAATAAGCAATGTTAGAAGTCCTGTAGGAAGAATTCTTTTTCTCCAGTATTTTAAGTTTAGAACTTTCAAGTTACTGAAATACAAATTTAGAAATAACTTCAATGCACAACATCCACACCCATAGGATTTTGCCTTTAAATCACATTTTTCATCCCAATGATTCTACAAATTTTAGCATTCTAAAGTCACATGTGCTTCCAGCAAGAAGAGTCCACAGTAAGAACTACAAACACTAAGAGAAGTGAATAATTTGTTCTACGAATAGCAGGAAATAACATAAATCAGAGAAGGCCAGGCTTATATTGTGGTCATGGGATTTTTGCTTGTGTTTTGTTTGTTGTTTTCATTTTTTTCCTTCTTTCAAATACAACTCTGCTGAGGTCTTCACTGGGGAACAAATACCACAAATGCTTGTGACTACCCCCACTAGCACTGACTGTACAGTCGCTACATACCTACTTCTGAACAACAAAATATGGAAGAAAATAACTTGCACAAGGTTCTGCTTCAAATGTGTCTGCTCCATCCAGAAACTGGTTTTCATAAAAGAACAACTTGAAGAGTTTTCTTGTTCTGTGTAATTCGGCTGAGATTGGCCAGTGAAGTCAGAAACCCCTCTAGATGTCTAGTCCCAAGTCTCACCACCATGGAAGAAAAAGACATAAAAGAACCCCAAAACAAAACAAAAAACCAATCAAACAAAAAAATCTGAAAAATAAAATCCCAAGCCCCAAACTCATAGCAAGAACAGAATTTGGACAGATTAACATAGATGCTCTTAGCATAAACCACAAGACTGTAGGATGAAGGATGATGCTTTCAGCTCTCTGCAGGAATGAATGCATCATAGGCAGCCTACTTCATCCTAAATCAGACCAACTGAAATAAAAAATTGTGCAATAAGGTTTCGCTTTCTCCCCCCCAACTTGTATGCTGTCTTTAATTAGATATCGAAAGACTGTAAAAGTTTACTGTGGAACTCAGAATGCTTTCATAATAAATTGAAACCTTTTAGGTATCTGCTTTTAAATATCATATCCTATTCCTTAGCATTTATATTTAGCCCATTAATTTTTATTACAATACAATGAGCTAGTTATACATGAAAAATTATCACTAATTTTGATCTTACACTGTGGGATGTAGAGTGCCAGCAGCTCACTGTTTGATGGATTTGGTTGCTTTTGATGTGGCCGATTTTCACCCTTCACATGCTCTGTGTTGTCAATGTCATCATCATCGTCTTCCTCTACTACAAAATCTTTTATGCTGTCAGTTTCAATATCTTCTATTGGTGTGAGGGGCAACTGAAGGAGTGGTTCCTCTTCTATCGCTGTTTCACTATTAGAATCCTATTATTAGAATTAAATTTTGAAAAGTATTTCAAACAGAAGAATTTTCAGTATTTGCACAGACAAAAATCCTACATACACCAGCTGAGATTTCTGGCCATCTAATAACACCATTTGTTCAATTAACAAGAAAGCACGCACTTCCAAAAAATACATCATTCTGTACTAGATGACAATCACTTTCAGCTTTAAATTAGCTAATTCCATGTACCTCTCTTCAGAGTATTTCTAGGAATTAAGCTAACATCAGATCTCCAAGACACTTCAGCAGGTATTCTGCTTCCTGATAAAAATAATTCGACAGATTTTCAGCAGTCAATAGTTATGCAGTTAATGTGACTGTTAAAATGTTACAGAAGTACTAATTAGTCATGCATTCAAACCCAAAAAATCCCACTGATTTGTATCTTTTCACCTTTCCTCACATTAAAAATCTTCTCCAATTAAATTTCAAAGATAAAACCCTGACCTCACAATTCGCACTGCTGCAGGATCTCCGAGCTGCGCTTTGTCTTACAAGTTCTTTCAATTTTGCAAGCACCTTCTGTTTCCTACTAGTAGAAGCATTCTCTGCAGGGCATGTTTCACCAGGCTGCTGCTCTTCAGAACCCTCATCGTCATCCATTATACAACGGCGTTTAGCAGAAACCTTTCTAACAAGTATGTCACTGCCCTCACTTTCATCACTGTCATACATGACAGAGGTGCTCAAACCCTTACGCTTCCCAGGCACAACGCACTCATCGTCACCATCATCTGTTGCTTCCCCACTGTGGTCTTTTTCCTCCTGATCTGAAAGTCTGTTCTTTGCAGGCGTTTGATCTTTCTCATCTATTTCACTTTCTGATGTGGTAGACTCCTCCTCCTCCTCCTCCCCCGAGGTGGCTGAGGATTCGTCATCGCTGTCAAGCAGGGTGAGCGCCCTTCTCGTTCGTCTCCAATCGACTCGGGATTTGGGCGATGGCACTTCTCTGCCTGCTGCCTTACTTCTTGTTTCGTATCTTTTGGCAGCTGGCTTTACCCCCATCAGAAGGCTGTAGCAACACACCTAAATATGAACCGGTAGAGCAAAGCATTTACTACACCGCGCCATTCAAAGGTTTAAAAAAAAAAAAAAAAGCACACGAGCATACACATTTTGTTCCATATGCTTATAACTTAGCAGCACCTTTCAGAGACTCACGCGGAAACCAGCACCAAACAAAACTCAGCGCGCACAGCAACTTCTCCAGAGGCCGGACCTCACTCGGCTCACGCAGAAGCGCCCGGCGGGGCCGCTCGGGAGGAATCAGGTCTGGGGCACCGCTGCCGCTCCCTCGGGCGGCCCCGGGGCCGTTGTGGGGCCCCCGGTTCGGCGCCCCGGGCTGGGGACCCCGCCGCTCGCGCGCCGCCGTTTCCCGCCGTTACCCGCGCGCCGCCCTTTCCCGCCCCGCGCCTCCGCAACTGCCGCGCGCGGGCTCCCGCCCCCTCCGCCGCTCCGCGCATCGCGATTGGTCGCTCTGCCTGTCACTCATCCTACCGCGATGTTTACGGAAGTGCGGTCACGCCGCGGTGAGGGTCGGGAGGAGGGGTATGGTTGCGTTGGTGCGCAGTGGCTGGGGGACCTGAGGGGCCGGGGTCGAGGCCCGCTTCCGTGGCCCCCCCGCGCGGCCCCCNCGGAAGTGCGGTCACGCCGCGGTGAGGGTCGGGAGGAGGGGTATGGTTGCGTTGGTGCGCAGTGGCTGGCGAACCTGAGGTGCCGGGTTCGAGTCCCGCTTCGGTGCCCTCCCGGTGCGACCCCCGGAGGTCTCAGGCAGCGCTGTTGTGTGGTGGTTTAATCGTTTGTGCCTGTCCCCGGTGCATTCCCGAGAAAAGTCTGCGTGGGCTTATGGGGTACGGCACCCCCCCAGCGGGGCTGGCAGGGACCGCCGCTGGTCTGAGGCGCCCCCGCCACAGCGGCTTCCTCAGCAGCCCTGGGAGCAAACCCGGTGGGTTTGTGAGGGGCGCCCGGGGGTGTTTAACCTGGAGAAAAGTGGGCTCGGGGGCCCGTATGGTTCTCTACAACTGCCCCAAAGGAGGGCGTAGCAAGGATAGGACAAGAGGAAATGGCCTCAAGTTGTGCCACGGCGGGTTTAAGTTGAACATCACGAAAAAATTCTTCTCTGAAAGGATGGTCAGGCATTGGAACAGGCTGCCCGGGGAAGTGGTGGAGTCACCGTCCCTGGAAACGTTCAAAAGATGTGTGGATATAGCACTTGAGGCCAGGTTTCAGTGGTGAACACGGTGGTGGTGATGGATGATCTTTAAGTCTTTTCCAGCCCTAACGATTCCACGATTCTGTGAATAATGAGCTTCTGCTGGTTTTGTGCATAAAACGTCTTTGAATAGGATGCTGGATTCTGTTCAGAGCTTACAGATGCATTTTAATAACAAGATTCATGTCTTAAATTTTCTCTGCTTTGCTTGGTCTGTGGCAGAAAACTGCTGTTACCTTGGAGCTCATTCTGCTGACATACTTTCGTACTCTTTTAATAAGATCTTGTAATTGCTTCCGTGTTTGTTTTTTTTTTAATAGCTGCTAACAAAACCATAAGGAGAGGAAAGACAATTATTTCTCATCTTATTTACATAATGAATTTGATACGGTGAAAAGGTGTGCACCCGTGTGTTGAATTCCCATCAAAACGTTTATATTAAAAGGATTATAATGGTATAATTCAAGGATTATATTGCTTTAGGGGATTTATAGTCCTGGGCTGACATTTCTTTTAATTGCTTTACATTTAAAGTCAGTACGTGAATTTTCACATAAATATACAGATCGGAGTGTACCCATGATTTATTATTTTCTGCAAAGTGTGGTGGAAGTCAGCATTTCAGGGTGCCGCTCTGTCCCTGATCTCCATCACATTTCTTGCTTCCAACGTCGCCACCCTGTGGCAAGAGGCGTAAAGGAATCCTGGTAGTTTTACTCCTGTAGTACAGCAGACGGAAATAACGTAATTACAATGAAAATATTGTCGGTAGCTGAAGAAAATATCTAGTAAATACTTTTTTTTTTTTTTTCCTATTTCGATGACATGAAGAGTATCAGTTTTGAATACTGGCTTCTGAAAGACAGCAAAAGTTTTTACTATTCACAATGCATATGTCCGCGCCCGGGTGATGATTTTTGTGATGATTTTTCAGGCGAGCCCAAGTCCCAGGGGAGTCTACAGCATGGGGTCATGGACGACCTTAGATTTTAGTAACAGAATTCAGTCAAGAATTCAGAAGTTTTCCAAACAGACAAGTTTTCCTCAAAACTCCTCTCTAAGTATCTTAATATGTTCTGTACACATTAAGCAAACTCATTTGTCTCATAGAAAATAAATGCAGTTGTCTTTCTTGTGTACCACAGCATTTTTCCTGTGTTTGTGCTGTTACTAGGGTATGTGATGGCGGCAGCATCTCCCCAGTACGGAATTTTTTATTTTATGGGAGTATTCCAGTCCCATGTGATTTTAGATAATAGAGAAATTATTATATTGAAACCTTTATTTTAAGTGGCAGCCCCTGGTAGCCCCTTCTGTTGCTGGCTGCTTTAGCCACTGAGTATTTGCTCTGCTGCTTTCCAGCTGGTCTGTTAGTTGCCTGGCTTTTGTTGTGTTCACACTGCAGTTTCTCTGGAGATTTAGCTCTTCTGGGGTTCAGTGATGTACAGGGTTGTATGAACATTCCTTCCACAAAACAGACCCTTCCTGCTTGGGGTATTCTCCTTTCCCTAAGGTAAGCAATGGGAAGCTCAGAGCCCGCAGTTCCCAGGGACTGTTTCCTGCAGCACTGCAGCATTTGCAAAGGCCCCATGACTCCCAGGCATACTGAGCTTTAGGCTGGCTCATGCCCAAATAGCAGTGCTGGAATTTACCCCAACTGGAAAAAAAAACAAAACAAAACAAATTAAACAGCTTAAAAAGCTCATTTCGACTTTTAAACTTATGAAGAAGTTCAGCTTTGCTGGGACTGACACAAGCACCAAAGTTGTTCTCTGACAGATTGCAGTAGCTCAACAGCGTGTTAGAGCGAAAGTGGCAAGGCACCTCTGAGTTTGACAAGAGGTTTAGGCAGTGGCACCCACGACAATGAGTGCTTTTGAAATAAATTTTCAGCATTGCAGTTCCTTAGAAGGGACATTTTACTGATCACCAGCTTACATCACCAGGGTCTCCCCGTCCCTTCACCAAATACGCTGCTCAGTCCATTTATGCCATGCATTAAATAGAGACATAAATTAACCACACAATAACAGCTTTATCACCAGAAAGAGCTGCTAGCACTCATAGGGAGGTTCTCAAGTGAGACTATACCTGAAGTGNCGCTTTTGTGAATAGTACAACTTTTCTCAGAGACTGGAATTCATTTCTGCACAGAAGCCTTTTAAAGGAATTAAATGGGGTTTATGAGATCCTTAATTCTGATTCTGGCTTTTTGTGTGGTGTTGAATTTCATAGAAAGAGTGGATTTCAGACAAAAGAGACCAACAGAGTTAACATTTAATCTCTTTTTGAAACACTGGGAGCTTTCTGGTCCTGTGAGATTCTGAAGTGATGTTTCATATACAAAAGTTTTCTTTGTGTATCTTGTAGGCTGGATCATGATTATTAGATGACTTGCATGATGTTGTTAGCAGTGCCTTTGGGAGCTCTCGTCCCTGCTATTTAAAAGACCTAATAGTTGATAAAATGTGTAGTTTACCTTGCCCTTTGTATATGTAAGTTAAAATCTTTTATCTTCAGTGCCTGAAGTATATACAGCCTAATAGTAAGAAGGTACAAGACTGCATGTAGTTAAGGTTCATTATTACTATTTGAAGATCACCTCTCTTTTGGTCCAGTTTCACTCTAGTAAAACTCAGTTTATTCTATTTTCACTGCCTTAAGGTTTCAGAAATACCTTCGTCTTTCAAAGTCACATAGAGTATGAATTACATCCTTCTGTGTTGAAGTAAGAGACTGGGGAAAAAAAGGATTTGATGTTTATCTGGTGCTGGTGTAAGGGTGAGGCATACCTACACAATCCTGGAGAGATTGTGTTTAAATGATATCGTTTAGATAATGCTGGCCATAACTTGACCATGTTGATGTGCTGAATTTTGATCAAGAGCAAACCAAGGCATAACTTACTAGCATCCCCAAGAACTGTGTAATGAAGCTCAGCAGTTTTGTGCATTGAGGGGAGGGGTATTTCATCCTACTTTCGGAGTTTTTCATCTTCATTTTAATATTTCCTGGAGGATTTACTTTAACTTTTGTGTGGTTTCTTTTCTCTTGATCACAAATCAAACATAACCTCTGGGCAGCATTTCTCTAGCTGGAGTACAGTCTTTTGCCAGGAGGAATGTGATGACTCATGATGTGTGACCAGAATAGCTGTGCTGTGAAAATTGCTGAGAGTGGATGGAGTTCCACCCACAAAACTGTGCTTAGGTACCTGAATATATTCGATCTGTGGCAGCAGAAACAAGAGACTCTTCGAATGAACGGTAGTGGCAAAAGCATTCATCATCAGCTTGTTAGTGCATGTGCACTAACTTCTTACCATGCTATATACCAGAGTCTCTGTACCTGCAAAAGACTTTCAGCTTTAACTTAGCCTTCATTTTTGGCTTGGATCGATGAATGGTGTAGTTTTGGTTTCATGCTTGAGATGTTTTAGTCTCTGAAATTCTTTTCCCAGGCGATTTTCTGTAAACAAGAGAAATGTTTTTGTAACTGTACCTATGTTTATCCATTCTTTCGCACAGGAGGGACTTTCCTTGATGTCCCTCTGTTTTAACCAATGTGATTGAAGAAGTTTACCTTTGTTTCACCAATCAAATTAGTCTATGTAAAATAGCATAAAAGGAAAACACATCCTAAAATAAAGGAGTCATTTTTCTAGCTTTCTAATCTCGGAATCTGTGTTGTTCTTTGGTGTGCAACAGCAATAGAGTGTCTATTAAAAGCCTTCTTTTGTGTCTTCATTGCATTATAGATATAAAAAGTAAGTATTTAAACTATAATGAAGNGTAGCTCAACAGCGTGTTAGAGCGAAAGTGGCAAGGCACCTCTGAGTTTGACAAGAGGTTTAGGCAGTGGCACCCACGACAATGAGTGCTTTTGAAATAAATTTTCAGCATTGCAGTTCCTTAGAAGGGACATTTTACTGATCACCAGCTTACATCACCAGGGTCTCCCCGTCCCTTCACCAAATACGCTGCTCAGTCCATTTATGCCATGCATTAAATAGAGACATAAATTAACCACACAATAACAGTTTTATCACCAGAAAGAGCTCATAGGGAGGTCCTCAAGTGAGACTATACCTGAAGCGTAGAAATTGAATATAAGGTCATCTTCTTTTCATTTTTTTGTTGTTTTATTCTTTCTGTGTTCCTTGAACTCAACCTCCTGCAGGGTACATGAAGAGCATATTACAGGGGACTCACTATCTTGCATTTCTCTGCCTCCTATTTCTTGTCAATGGAAGACCATTTCCTTAATTTTAGGGAGAATCCCTGCAAATGGTAAGCCTGCCCAAAAGCCCTTGTAGCTGCTGGCTGACTTTGACCTGATTCTTGCCATTTTGTTATTATCACTTTGTAGTCAGTAGCAACAGAGAAATGACATTAATAGTTATAATTTTTTTAAGAGAAAACATTTTAAGATTCCGTTTTCAATGCCTATTTTAAAGAACATATGTCTCAATTTAGAAGAAGTATATTTCCAAAAAAAAGTTTAAAAAGTTTCCTGGAGCACAGAGATTTCATAGTAACT
>VYZR01000062.1:23679-49735 GCA_013400675.1 Oxylabes madagascariensis | reverse complement strand
CCTACACAATCCTGGAGAGATTGTGTTTAAATGATATCGTTTAGATAATGCTGGCCATAACTTGACCATGTTGATGTGCTGAATTTTGATCAAGAGCAAACCAAGGCATAACTTACTAGCATCCCCAAGAACTGTGTAATGAAGCTCAGCAGTTTTGTGCATTGAGGGGAGGGGTATTTCATCCTACTTTCGGAGTTTTTCATCTTCATTTTAATATTTCCTGGAGGATTTACTTTAACTTTTGTGTGGTTTCTTTTCTCTTGATCACAAATCAAACATAACCTCTGGGCAGCATTTCTCTAGCTGGAGTACAGTCTTTTGCCAGGAGGAATGTGATGACTCATGATGTGTGACCAGAATAGCTGTGCTGTGAAAATTGCTGAGAGTGGATGGAGTTCCACCCACAAAACTGTGCTTAGGTTCCTGAATATATTCGATCTGTGGCAGCAGAAACAAGAGACTCTTCGAATGAACGGTAGTGGCAAAAGCATTCATCATCAGCTTGTTAGTGCATGTGCACTAACTTCTTACCATGCTATATACCAGAGTCTCTGTACCTGCAAAAGACTTTCAGCTTTAACTTAGCCTTCATTTTTGGCTTGGATCGATGAATGGTGTAGTTTTGGTTTCATGCTTGAGATGTTTTAGTCTCTGAAATTCTTTTCCCAGGCGATTTTCTGTAAACAAGAGAAATGTTTTTGTAACTGTACCTATGTTTATCCATTCTTTCGCACAGGAGGGACTTTCCTTGATGTCCCTCTGTTTTAACCAATGTGATTGAAGAAGTTTACCTTTGTTTCACCAATCAAATTAGTCTATGTAAAATAGCATAAAAGGAAAACACATCCTAAAATAAAGGAGTCATTTTTCTAGCTTTCTAATCTCGGAATCTGTGTTGTTCTTTGGTGTGCAACAGCAATAGAGTGGCTATTAAAAGCCTTCTTTTGTGTCTTCATTGCATTATAGATATAAAAAGTAAGTATTTAAACTATAATGAAGAGAACACCTGCCTGGTCAGCCCAACCTGCATGCACTACAAAGAGGATACCAAAGTATACACAAACAAACTAACGTCCCTATGTTTCTTATTGTGCTGTTTATTTCTTAATTGAGGGAATGAAGGTGACATAACCCTGTTTGTAAGGAGGTGCAGTTTACATAATCTATCTGTAAAGATTAGAAATCTATTAAATTATTTGCATAACAAATGCCAAAGTCAGAATAAAGGATTGTTTCATCCCAGGGCTGATGGTGGTTCTCCAAGATTTACTATTTGAGTAAAGCACCTTTCATGTGAAGGTGTTGTTTCTATTCAGATCCTTGGCAAAAAGAAGAGGTACAGGTACTAGGACAATTGCAGACATATAGTGTAGGAATGTATCTGAACAACTTAGGCCATTGTTTGTACCAGCCAAACTGTTTGTAGATAACAAGCCACCTGCAGTCTTGTTTTCAGGGTTCTCAGGAATTCATCAAGGTTACTGAGACAACAACAGGACTGAAAAATAGAACGAAGAGCCTGGGAAACTGCCTGCAAAATGTGCAAAACGTAGATAGGAGACACACAGCGTGATGATGGACCAGTTAGGTATCCTGAAGGATGTGTGCCTGCCTTATGGACAAGTGGCTTGGCCAACCAAGAGACACCTGTACGTGTGGATGGTAGAGCTAGAAACTATAACTGGAGTTGTATGTAAACAATAAAGGGCTTCTGCTGAAATCATATTGATTCTGTTATTCAGTTGCCCATTTCACCCTGCAATATAGAGTTTAGAGTCCTAACCTGCTCTGGTGGAGCCAACAACAAAAGTTCAACTGACTTCAGCCACGTAGATTCAGACCCTGAAAGATCAACACAGGAAAAAGATGTGTGAAAAGGTACACAAGAGACAAAGAGTAAGTGGGTTTGCCTGGGTGTTTTTTGAAATAGATATATAATATATTTTAAAATGTAATTTTAATTCTAGATTTACATGTTTCAACCATATGAGAAATGTAGATCACATGGAGAGTTCTTCCATTGTTAAAATAATTAAAATAGAAGATGGATTTCGCTTTACATATTCATCTCTGAAATTCTTTGATTTTTCTTATTATTGTGAAATCTGCACGTCTGCTCTGGTTCAGTATTCTCCCAGCCTTCCCTGATATTCTTGTGTGTCTGCTTAGCACTGGCCCGTTGCACAGCAATACTGGATTTAGAGGGCTTATTTTTCGTTGTTAAAATCCATGACTCTTTCAGCATCATTGGAGATATATATACAAAATAACAGTATTAACAACGTGTTAATCAAAAGTACCCAAAAGCAAACAGTAGACAAGACAGACACAAATGCTGGAACCTGGTAAGTAATCAAATATTATGTTCCTAAGCATAAGTTCATTGTAAGTGCAATACCTTCTGGTTTTCATAACAAGCTATGTTCCTCCCATGCCCTTACCATAGGTATGGTCTTGGCAGATACCACATGGTGCAGTGGAGTTTTTCCTCACCCTAACTCTCTTTTTAAAGTGTACCATCCCCTCTACTCTGTGCTTGTTCTGTCCCTCCAGAAACACCCTTTGAGTTCACACGAGCTCAGCTTACATGGTGCTGAGATTGCGATGTGGTGTCTTGGTAAGCCAAAAGGAAAAGCCAAATGAAAGAGTGTTGCACAAACCTCCTGTCTTGAAATTCTGTCCAGAAATTATCGAAACCACACACAAATAGATAGAGGCCAGGAGAGGATCTCAGCTGCTGAGGTCATCCACTTCCTTTGAGATTATATAGATCAGAAATATTCAAACCTCTACCGCCTTTCCCCACACATCCAAGCTGTACTTAGTGCGGAATAGCAGCTTTTTCAGCAAGGTGAAATGGGCCTGAAAAAAAGAAAGCAGTTATTAAGTAAGCAGTCCCAGACTGAATTGCCCCTGAACACTGCAAATGATGAAATAATTTGGTCATGTGAAAGACCTCAAAGACCTGTGCCCTTAGAGGTCTGGGCTAGATATTTATCTTAGATTTCTTAGGCTAATGCAGTTTCTCAGTTCCTTTCCCATGACTTTTCTATTTCTGATGTTATCTAAGCATATGTGACATACTTTCCCATTCAGATCTAGGGGTACATAGTTCATTAACTGGTCTTATATTTTAGCTATACAACATGCTTAGGAATTGTCATGGCTACTTTTTAAACACATGGGGATATTGGGGGAGGGAAAGAAAGTTCTTCGTGGGTAAAGTTGCTTTGATTAGATATGGATGTTTGCCAGGAGCTTAACTTTAAAACTAGCACTGACTGTAATTTTCATTTGTTAAAAGGCTTTTGCATTCCCCTCCCCCACTTGATTTTTGTGTAATTTGGCTTATTAAAACAAAATACGATTATTACTCTTTATATATTCCAATAAAAGATTTAAGCAACTTCTTTCTGTCTGAAGTCTCTCTGACCTACCAATATATTGGTTATATAACCAATTGTGAGCAAAACTGGTCACAATGAAAAATTTACTTGACCTTTCTATGATTAGTTATACCAAACACTTTGGAATTTCTTCCATTTGGATGTAATAATATGCAATGACAGAGATTTTTGCCTTCACATAAGGTGCCTCCTTCAATACTAGAGCAGAACATATTTTGAGATGATGCTTTTCTTACAGTATTCTTTTTTTTTTTCCCATTAAACTTAAGTACTCTACACTTGAAGTTGGTAAAATGCTATCTAAAATGGCATATTAAATTCCAAGCATCACATTTGCAAACTGCTTAATATTGTTTGAAAACAGCAGAGTGCAGAGCAGAGCACTAGAATGCAATTGTATGATTGCTGGGTCTCTGTTTTGCCCATGTACCTTGTGCAGCTCAAACCACAGTGACCTGATGTTAACTGCTCGCAGGGGAGGCACGGAAGGGGTGTTTCAGTTTCCAAGAAAGGTTGCTGTTCTGAGTAGTCATTACTTGTGTTAGAGAAGAACCTGCCAGCTCACACATAGTCCTGCACTGTTGATTATTGTGAAAAGGTGGTCTCTGTTCCTTAGAATTTAAAGATGAAGTGAGAGACAGAGGGTAGATAATGGGAAACAAATAAAAGAACAGAGGGAGACAGCCAGTTATTCATGATTGCAATGACAAGTGGAGGTCACAGAACCACAGTTTTGTAAACATCATGAATAAAATCTCAGACAACTTTGGAATTTGATTGTTGTTTTGGCTGAAAACATTTCTGTAGCCTTAAGTTATTAAATCATTCCCTTCTTCCTCTGACAGTGCCAGGCAAGTAGCACTGTGGGCAGTTATCTCAGCGTTTTAGCTGGGAAGCTGAAGAAAGTAAAAGAAGTTGAGAGAAGCACCTAAAATTTAATACAGAGAGGAGACCGCTACTGTGCTTATAAAGAAAATTTCAGGCAAAACAAACTTGGTTCACATACGCATTCAGGCAAACTCAGGGTGACCACTTTCTCCACCTGAGCAGGATTAAATGATTAGTGCTGAGAAGTTTTTCACAGCTGGAGGGATTTGCACTCTAAACTGGCTGCAGTTTCTACCCTCCTTTAGACCCCTAGGGTATTTTGCTTAGTCAAAACTGACAGTATTGTTGTAGGCTAAAGATATATTTAAGCAAACAGCAGAATTCTGTGGAACACCCTCCAGAAGGATCATGGCGACCAGTGGTGGTGGTGGGAGCAGGAATGATGGATATTTTATAGAAATACAGCATAGTAAGATAGCTGTGTGCTTCAGGTCTCCTAGCCTGCTCTGGGTGCAAGGCTCACAGGGCTCACTTGCTTACACCTAAATCAGGGTGCAAAAGGAAACAGTGGAGGAGGAAATAGAGACTAAATTATGGAGAATGGTAAGGAAGAATATGCAATGGTTCCCTTGTATATTTATCTAAGATTAAGGGGGTGTGATCAAGGGTAGAGGATGATGCTGCCTGACTTGAAAGCAAAGCTGCAAAATAGTTAGGTGCCCTTGCAGTAAACACCTGACCCCTGGACTGGGGCCAGATCTCTTACAAACTTCAAAATTTGGGAGTGTATCCTCCTCTCCTGTGACAGTGGTTCAGAAGCATCTGGCAGAACTTCGCTTTGCACCGCCTCTGCTGTGCTGTGTCAACAGAAACAGAACAACTGACCCAGAACAAGCCCTTTTCTTAACTGCCAAAGTAAAGTATTTTTATCTTTCATAAAGTATGCAGTTTTACTGCTTCCTTGTTAGAATGTGATTCTAGAGAAAGAATTTTAAGAGATTTTTTAGCATGGGGATTTATATTTTATAACAGTAGTCTTTTTAAATAGGCATTTAAAGCAGGTTTTTAAAAGTGATTTTTGAGGAAAGGAGAAAGAGCTGTTACTGTGGAATAATGTAATGATAACCCTTCCTCATTAGTTGACAGGTGCTGATTTATCTCTTTCTGGTGATTGCAGATTATGTAACACTGATTATATTTTAGGGCAGAGATGGGTTTCTGGATTTATCTAGTATGGTCTCAGGAAATTGCTTTCTTTCTGGATTTGCTTTTATTCTGATCTGATGAAAAATCAGTAGTTGCTAAAAAGCTGTAGTGGTTTAGTAACTATTTGAAAAACTGGTTTATTAAAAAAGTTAATTTTTTTTAGTACAAAACATGTCATAGAAATGGGTTAGTTGAAATTACTCTCTAAAGTTAAAGATTGTTCAGAGCATTTTTCAAAATGGTGAACACATTAATATTTTCAAAATTGAGAAATCCGTCAAATTTTTCAAAATAGTTTTGTTTTAAACTATAAATTAATGACAACTTTTTGTAAATTATACATGTGTCCATATTAGAAATCACAAACTTAAATTTACCCAAATAAAATGGTTAGTACCTTGCATCAGTGTGCCATTTTGGTTAAGCTTTTTGTTCAGAATTAAGGGCGTTTGTAACTTTTTTCCTCAGTTCTACCTATTCCTCACACTTCGGAATAAGATTTATTTAAGCAAAAAGTTTCGAAGCTTCTCTCATTAAGTAGGCCAATTCCCACTGGTCCTATTAAAATGAAACAACACTGAAAAGAAAGCAACAAAAAAGTCTGATTGTTTGTCTATATATCTACAGCCTTGGGAGATGTGTGTGTGGGAGAGAGAGATGGAGAAGGGAAAGGATAGAGGAATTTACCATATGTGTACTCTTAATCTGATGCAATGGAAGATAAATTAATTTAAGACCCATGGTAGCTTTGCTTCGTAGCTTATCAAAAAAATTTAGAAGGGGCCTGAAAGCCAGAAAAGTAGCTCATGAAAGACTTCTTAATTTGCAGAATAATCTGAGTTTTTTTTGAGTCCAGGACCCAAAAAGCCCATTCCGCTAGCACTGTCCTAAAGGGACCTGCTTCCTCGAATTCAGGCTGTGTGCTTTGAATTCCCGAGTTAGGGACTCTCACTTTATTTAAGGGGTTGATCCCTTCTGGTTCTGGCGCAGTGCTGAAACAAAGTCATTAAAAATGAGACTCCAAGTCATCAATCGTGAAGGATGCTTGCTCAGAAAAGCCAGGTAGGACTGCCAGACTGACTGCAGCCCAAAACCTGAAGTGGACAGAACGTCCTGCTGACTGCAGTGCACTTGCCTTGCACGGCTCACGCTGTGAGCCAAAATTGTGATGCATTCTTGTTTCCTGTAGGCTTGTTTGGGTTTGCACTTTTAGGGTTGGGGGGGTGGAAGGACGGGTAGGGTGGTGTTCATGTTTTCTGTTTGTATCTTTTTTACAGTCAAGTAATTATTTGACTTTTCTGCACAGTATATCCTTTTTCAAGGTGACCTTTGGTTTTTAGGTGCTCGGGAGTGGTGTTCTTGACATGAATCATGCTTGTGCTCTATCATGCTGTGCTTACATGCCAAAACACCTTTCTCTCTTTAGTGTCTATAGATAACTTTGTGTGAGTGTTTCTACGTGAAACCTTTAACACACTGTGATGGGCGACTCTGTCACTTTCCAGCATGGGATATGCCCAGTAGATGGCAGCTGGAACCCGCGCACTGACAACCGCTTGCCCTGAATTCCAATGTATCTCAATTTGCTATGCTGAAGTGATTTTTAGTTAACACACACCCTATGTTTTCATTAAGAGTGGCCAAATGAGGTTGCTTTAACCTCGATTAATAAAACGTATAATCATTTTGGAAATATTTGGAGTCGGAAACCTGCCAACTGCTTTTTTCTTTTTCCTTTTTTTTTCCTTCATCCCCTGGATCTCGCAGTAATCAATACAAGAAACTAAAATGCAAATCCCGCAACGTGTCTTGCATTTCACATCTCCTCTCAGCCTCCCTTCCTGCCTCTCCCTGCATAATTTATCCCATCCTGAAAATCACGGTTGTCAGCGCACTGGTGAGGGTACCATCAGCCAAACTTGCTCTTTCTTGGTATTTTTCAAGGAGAATAAGGAGGCAAATGCACAAAGAAGCACTGCTGTCACCACCCGCGGCATTACCAGGGGGAAGGAAGGGCCGGATCCTGGCACAGTCCCGACCTACCTGGGGACTTCTACTGCCAAAAAATAAAGTTTGTGACACCGGAACCGAGGCGGGAGCCGCGGCCGTCGGGGCGCTGCAGCTCGGGGCCGGCAGGGGCCACTGCTGCCCCGCGGGAGCCGCTGGCCTCAGCCCCCGCATCCCCCGCATCCTCCGCATCCCCCGCATCCCCCTCCCCACGAACGGCAGAGGGACCTGCGAAAGTGTCCTCCGCACCGCGGGCAGGACCCTACATGGGTTGCTGCCCACACCTCTCAGGAAACAAACAGAAAACCAAACCTTCCACTTTTTTTTTTTTTTTTTTTTTTTGTGCCCGGCTCCTCCCTTCCCTTACAAAGTTTTCAATAGTCTGTAATTAACTACCAGCATCTGTTTCATTTCAATTAGTTTACTTGTTTTACAGTCATTCTGTGGAAAGCAGTCACATCTTGGAAGCAGGTTAAGCGCATTCCTGTTTTGCATGTTGAGTCCATCGTGGTCTTCTATAATAGTCAAATATCCTCTTGGTTTAATGTTGAAATATGTACTTTAAAGGTGCACTTAAAGCTAAGATTTGCTACTACTGCTCCAGGAGACGTGTTCTGCAGTACACCTGTGGTTGTGTCATCTCCACTTGTTGCTGTGTTGCAGGTATTTAATGATAATTAACTGAACTGTGAAGCACCTGAGTGCATTTTAACTCCAAGTATACAAGCAGCTCTCCTGAAGTCAATTCCCTTCAAGCACTTTAGGTTAATCATGTGCTTAAATGCTTGACTATGTCTTCAGTCACCACATCACAGCCTGCAGAAGAGCTGTGAAAAGTATTATGATTAAATATGAGGTAGGGGAGTTGAGGCTGAGATCAAGACCTGTGGCTCTGGAACAAGCTTATTCTGTCACAGTCCTGCTGGGCACAGGATCCTGGATTTGGGGATCTGAACACGAAATCGGTGCTGATCTCAGTAGTCTGCCTGAAGATTAATGGCACTGTCCTGCTGGAGGGGCTGTCACAGCATGTTGTAAATCCACTGTCATGTCATATGTAGACACTAAAGAAGCTGCAAAATGCTTTCACAGAGCCTGGATCTACACTAATGGCCAACTTTCAGCATGAAATTCCCTGCTTACACACATTCCTCCTGCAGCTTCAAATACCTTCAGACTTTGTGTAAGCTGATCAGAGTTTAAGTCAGCTGACATTGATTTAAAAGGATAATCTCTACAAAAGTATTGACCTCTGCATATGAAAGAACTAAAAAAACCCAGCAGGGAATACAATGTGAAACTAACTCCTGAGGCACTCACAGGCTTTGTCTTGCCTAAACCTAAACCCAGCCATGCACTGAGCTCACTGGGGATAAACAGCCACTGCCTACATGAAGAGAACATTGAAAAGGCTACACAATATGCAGGGGGTAACAGTAAATTTTACATATGATTTTAAGCATCACACTAGTGAATACAGTGCAGAGGCAGGCAGCTGGGAAAGAGCAAGTAGTGTCTGCTTCCCCCTGATTTAGACATGGACAGGATGTGAAGGTCCTCAGCTAGACAGTTGGAGCACTGAGCCATAGTACGCTAAAGTTCCTTCTCAGTCACTTAAAGTTATTATTTGGACCTTAGCAGTTTCAATAATAACTGAAAATACGTTCATTATATATGTAAGAGCATGCCCATCTCAGTCTAAGTCAATCCAGTCAAATGGCTGGTCTGTCAAAGGGAGGTTAAATGAAATAGAATTATTTGGCTCAGTACTGGAGCCAGTCCTATTTAATATGTGTACCAAGGATCTGGACAAGGGGATCAAGTGCACCCTCAGTCAGTTTGCAGATGACACCAAGTTGGGCAGGGGTGTTGATCTGCTGGAGGACAGAAATGCTCTGCAGAAGGATCTGGACAGGCTGGATTGATGGACTGAGGCCATTTTTATGAGGTTCAACAACGCAAAGTGCACCTGGGTCACAACAACCCCTGCTACAGGCTGGGGGCAGAAGTTGGAAAGCTGTCTGGCAGAAAAGGACCTCGGGATGCGGGTGACAGCAGCTGAATCTGATCCACTGTGTGCCCAGGTGGCCAAGAAGGCCGATGGCATCCTGGCCTGGATCAGCCCTGGTGTGGCCAGCAGGAGCAGGGCAGTGACAGCACCCCTGTACTGGGCACTGCTGAGGCTGCACCTGGAATCCTATGTGCTGTTTTGGACTCCTCGTACTAGGAAGACAAGAGGTGTGGAAACATCCATCTGGAGACCTGAGGTACTTTTTGGAGAGGTGTGCTGCTTACTGGTGGCTCATATCAGGGATGCCACTGAGAGACTGCCAAGCCTTGTACAAGACACTGACTATTACCCACTGCTGTTGTTTCACGTGGCACAGTCAAGAGCAGTCTGAGAAGTGTCAAGAAGGGCAACAAAACCCTAGGAGTGCTGGTAAGGGACTCTGGAGCACATGTAATAGACTCTATGATTATATTGGATTCTCTTGAGTTTAGTCAGAGACAGGCATCTGGTAAGCATCCTTAAACTTGTTTTATTATTGGAAAGCAATTTATTGAGTATTGTTTTCTACTGCTTTAAAGTTAGCTCTAAAGGTAAATTAGAAACAGTATTGAAATATTTTGCTTTGTAGATAAACACTTCAAAAACAACAGAAATGCTAAATAGATTTAATGAATATATTTTTAGCAAACCCATTGAGTACAGTCTTCTAAATCAAATGGATAACTCCGAACTCACAAACCTCACCTTTTTCTGCCTCTACTTCTACTTTTAATATTTTGTTTAGAAAGTGAAAACAGATTTCACACTGCTGAAAAGCCAAGCCAAACTCCTAAGGGAGTTCATTTCAACGATGTGTGAAGTTACCAGAGCCTTTTTTTTCCTTAATTTCAGGTAGAACAATATGTAAATTGGCCAGAATACTCTGGAGAGTTTCTTTTGGGAGGTCTCCTGAAACCTGTGATGTCTCACACTTTTGATTCCCTCCTGTCTGCAAGTGCCACAGCTTCTCTCCCACTCCCTGACTTGTATTTTTTTAACCTAAATTCAAGCACCTACCCTGCAGAGATAAGTTTTTTTTTTTCCTCTGCTGAGCTGTCCAGGCTTTCCTAGTTGATGCAAACAAGAGAAAGGCATTTCTAGGGCATGAGTCACCTTACTGTAATATACACAACTAAAATCACGTAAAGTGCTTTTGATTTAAGAGGAAATGTGAAATGTTCCAGGTTCAAGGCGTTAAGAATCAGTGAAATTAGGATTTCAGCATTCTAGTTTGATTTCTTTCTGCAAAGGGAATACATTTGAGTACTGCTTCCTTATGGCTCTATGTTGAAAGCATAATTCATTAATAATTCTGAAGTGTTTGGATAGTAGGGTCACACTGGGTTGGTAACTATAGGGATATCTAGGCAGAAAAAGCATTCAGAATGAATCATGAGTCTGTACATCAAAAATGAGGTTCATTAATCTCAGAACTGAAATTAAACTAATGTACTCAGTGAATAGACAGATTAATTTTAACAATGTCATTGCCACTCTGTGTTCCTTCATTGAGGACAGGTAGAAACCCAAGGGAAATCATTTTCCCAAGCCAAGGGCCATTAGGGAGAGAAAATGCTGCTCTCAGATCCCTGGACCCTCCATTGTGCACACTGTGCTGTCAGGGTGTTAGCAAGCCAGCATTCCCATGCTATATTAGAAAAAAGAAAAAAAAAGTTTCACTCATATCATTGAGATGAAACACAGTCTTTGGCAAAGATACATGAATAATTGTCATGAGACCTGTGATCCCTCCCCAGCTCTCCCTCAAGCCTCTACAGCTCACTTTTTCATATATAAGTGACTTAAGTACCTAAAGTTGTAGGCAGAGAACACAGCAGACAAATGACTATGGATTTTTAGGACTGCTGAGTCACTGAAGCTGAGTTTGAAAATTAACCTCTAGCTTGTTAATTCTTTGAACTCGTTATGAAAGATGATGGAAGGTACTGTATGAGTACCAAGAATAATTATTCTGTAACTGTTAGTGTCAGAAAAAGAATATTCTGAAAAATCCTCAGCCTATTTTTTTTTTAAAGTATGAAAAGGCATCAGTAATCACAAAATGCCTCTAAAATCTCCTTGAAGTGTTATAAAGCCAAAAAAAGACAGCTCAGCGAAACCTGGAGTGGTTCAGCCAATAAGATATGCAAAGACTGACTTCCAGCAGATTTAGGTTTATTACAGCCCCAGCTAACTCATCCACTGAGAATCTCACTTTTCTGGCCCACCTGGTAAAGCTGCTGTATGTGGACCACAAAATGTCCAGATTACATCTCAGTTGTTCTAAATGTGCATTTTGGCTGGTGCAGGGGACAGCGCTAATTGGTTAAGTATGTTCTAGTGTCTGGCCACCAGCTGCCAGCCACAGCATCACACAGTGTTGCCTTAATGCTGTTTGTTCCAATCAGTTAATTTGTCTGGATTATGAACTCTTCTGCCATCAGGAAGAGAAAAGCACTTTAAGGCTATTTCAACCCGTCTGCTCTGCCTTCTCCTGTCAAAAGTCTAATTTGCAATTAGGAATTTCAGCAGCACTTTCATGTGCTCAGAAAGCAGCAGAGCAAAGCTTCCATAGGGATTTATTTCCTATAGAAATAGAGGTATCAGCAATTCCCAAGAAGCTGGTCTTTATCAGAAGTTAGTAAATTGTTAGTATTGTCGTTTAAGGGGCTATAAAAGTGCACAGAGCCAAGCTGTCTCCTTCAGAGACTGGTGTGGTAACGTGTGCCTCACACAGCTGATTCCTCTCAGGCTGGAGGCAGCCACACTGCTGGGGGATCAGGAAAGAACTCTCTGCTAAGAAGCCCCAAGCTCAGGGTGGGCCTGGCCTTTATGATGCCCTAATAATGTGCTGGTTAGCGTAAAATAGGGATGAGATGCATGAAATCCTCATTTCCTATGGGACTTGCTGCCAAAGTTCTCTCTCTACTTAAGTAGCTGTGCCTTAACCTTTGCTTGTAGCTTCCTCATCCCCTAATTTAAATATTATTTTCCTAATAAGACCCTAATTCAGGAAGATGCTGAATTGCCTCCTGGAAAGGCATTGATTTTTCTATAGTTCCCATCTATTTCTTCCAGCAATACATTTGAAATTATGGCCTCTGTTTATTAGTTCTGTTGTTATTATTGGTACAATGCAAGATTCTTCCAAATGAGTGATCTGTACTCCCAACAGTGTTGTTTTATAATTAAATCCTGGAGCCATGCTTTCTAAGGGATTTCAGTCCAATGAGTAATTGCTCAGTGAAATAATCTGTAAATAAAGAAGACAGAGATGAACAGACTGCATGAATACAGAAGGTAGGACTCATATTCTTACAGGTAGAAGTCCTGGTAAATCTCCCTCTCTGAATTAGTTGTCTTGAACCATTTTATAGTCAGGGTAGGAAAATGAATAATTCTAGGGTGCAATTCCTGTCAGCCCAAAACAGATTAGATAATTCATGCCCTAAAAGTACCTGGTTTACTCAAGTGACTAGAAAACGAGCCCAGAATGGATAGACCAAATGTAGATGCCTATAAGGTAAATATCTAAAGTGAAGTTAAATGAATCTTAGGGTGAATATGTTTTGAGAAAAAAAGCCATTGTCCTTCTTCTCAGGTTGCAGGGCAGTTGCAAAGAAGACCCATGTTACACCCCGAATCCTATTAACTTCAAAATTAAAGTATTTTCCTCTTTTCTCTGGTGTTGCTCCATCCTTCCCATGTCCCTCTCAGTCCTAGGGCTAACAGCAGTGGGGCTGGTGGGAATGTCAGCAGCCACTGATGTCCTCAGCTCTTATCCAGCAGGGTTTGATGGCTGGAGATCCTTTCTTCATCTTTTTTAGGGTCACTTTGGGTTTATGTTTCATTATTTTCTTAACACAGCCTGCATTACATGGACTTTAGTTTCTTTAGTCCTCAATTTTTCAATTTTGCAGTCCCTTTGTTATATCTAAAGTGGCTTAGACAGTTGCCTGCCTGTAGGGATCATTGGATTTGCGTTTACAGTCTGGGACCTTCAGTACACCCTGTGTTTGCATTCTTGCAAGCTGTATTTTATTCTAGGATCACAGGTAGTTTAATCTACACAGAACATCTACTTGTTATCACTATAAACTAGAGCTAACTCAAAGCAAAGCCAACTGCTGGACATTTCCTTCCCCAGTTAAATAAAACAAGCTCATTATCAGCTTAGGCCAGGACAAGCCCAAACAAACCCTGACACCCTTTTTGTCAGGTCAATAAAAAACATGTGGCCTTTTAGTAGGAATGGCAAAAAAAGTAATATGTACTGGGCTACGTCAAACATCATCCAGGAGCTGTTTGGCTGTGTTTGCACAGTGCTGTGCCTCATCTGTTGTGCTCCAGAAGTCGTGTAGCTGTGTTGACACTGTTGTGCTAATACAGCTACACAACTGCTGAGCAGTGTTCAGCTTGCGTATGCCCAGCTCAGCACATGGACAGAGAGAGATTCCATCTGTCTCCAGCCGTCTTTAGAGGCATGTCCACAGTCTGTCTGCCTCTTGTAAAAATGCAAGCAAAGAGGACAAAGAGCCTGCAACTGTTTCTTATAGTGATGGCTTAGTGTTTAGGAAAGCCATCCGAGTAATTCTAAATGCCTGGGTATTTGGAACAATGTTTTGGAAAACATTTGGAACATCCAGTGTCCTGATCATCGACTACCTTGAAAGTGGTTTCAGCAGGCATTGGCTAACTGATGAAACACAGATCACTAGTCCCCTAAAAAGTTTATTTGCACTTCTAGTTATTCAATAGCAAAAATCAGGGATCCATTAAAAATCCATTAAAAATCAAGGCATCTCTTCAGTAATTATTATTTCCAGTGTTCTGGCATGACATTTTTTAAATGCAGTTGTGGGAATTGTTCTAATTGTTTAAATTACTCCCCACTACCAATCAGAACAGAATACATATTCTATTAAGTTGACAATTACCATATATTTGAGCATTTCACAGTCCACTTAGTCTCCTGATAGAGTTCCCTGAATGATCTCTCCCTCTCATTTCTTCCTGTCTAGCAGATTGTTTTAAGAAGTGTTTAAACACCAGAGCAGGTGATAAAATATTTCTGGTAATCCTTTAAGGTGAATTATAAGCTTCTGCGAAGAAGGGTTGACTTTCATTTAAGGGATAAAATATGGCCAAGTTCAAAAACCATGGAAAAGTAGCAGCCACCTGACAGTAAACAGCCAGAGAGGTGCTAAAGGGACTGGTGGGTTTGTTCTAATTTACTTTTGTGGGATTCACTTGACTATATAAACATCATAGAGATGACTACATTTCCACTGATTCTCCTTCAGATGAATGGTGGCTCCCAGGGTTGGAGTAATCATGTTGTGAAAAGGGCTTTTAAACTAAACCTGGCAAGTCTTGTTCCATGTGTTCCTTTTTTTTTCTTTTTGCTACCATGCTAGGCTCTGATGGCTAGCTCTGATGTAGATGCCTACTTTATTGACATCTAAAGTTAGATAAGATAAATTCTACATGCATCCTAAAGGCAATACCTCCTAGCTAGACTTTCCAGTGATGAATATGGACTTTTACAAAATGCTGGACACACATGACACTGAAGTTGTAGCATGCAGCTTCATTTTAAGTGGCTAAATCAGATGAAAACAATGCAGACACATGGGACGGGAACATAACTGATGCAAGCTCATCCTGCCAACTCAAATGGAATGCTTTTCTCTTTTGAAGGGATGACTTTGTGCCAGTGGACTCTGTTCCAGAGCAGAAACTGTCTCATGTCAATCTCCTTTCACAGTGGACTGGGTATTGACTATCTTTTCCAAGTGGCAAGGAGTTGATGTAAATACCTTATCATTTTTTTTTTTTTTAACATGACATAAGTAGAGTCATGTGCTCTTGCCTGACCCAGATCAAATTCCTACTGTTTGGTAATGCATGATATCAATGAAGGTGGAACCAAGGTTGTTCTGTAAGGGCTTTTATGCCTGGGCAATGACATCTGCCATCTGGCTTGTCTCCTGTGCTGATCTGTGCTGGCAGACCCCATTTTGAACAGTGAATAAACCTTATCAGGCACAGACATATTTCAGTTCATTGATCCTAGTCACCTGCTTAAGTCTTATTTGTGCTGTCTGACATGTCTTTCACCCCAAGGAGAGCTTCTTTCACATGATACGTGAGGAATGGGGCTAACATGTTCTGGCATCTTTCAGTGCTGAGACTGGTTCCATAATAAGCTTCATACTCTGAGATGGCTGCTACTTTGAAAGCTTTATTGACCTGATAAATGTTCCTAGCTCATGTTAAATGGGCTGTGAGTCTGATCCAGATGGCATGCTGGATACAGCTTTGAGGTCAGAAGCTGGTGACATTTGAGCCAGCAATGTGCATAAGCTACAGCATCTGGGACCAGAACCGTAATTCTCTTGTTAATCAAACCAGGCCTCTGTCAGTCGCTGGTGGTTTTGCAACATGAATTTCTCACTTGATACACTAAAAAAAGAGAAATACTTGTGTCTAATAACTTAGGATAATCGATGCAGGAAAGACAAACTATCAGAAGATATTCTGCCTCTATTTTTCATTTTCCTTTGCACTCACAAAGGTATCCATGTCAACACTGAACATCCTATAAATTTCTCATTTCTGCCATTTCTCATCAATGCTGAAACAGATTTCCCAGTTATACACATTTTTAAATCAACTGGAAGATTCGTGTTCGGACAAAATAATAAGACATCACACTTCAAAATAAAATAAAGAATATAAAATTGGGCCAGCACACCCAATGTTTTTGCTAAACATAATTTTGCTAGACATAATTTGTTTTGCTAGAAGGAGAAATGTCAAAGCCTTGGTGAGGACAGCACAAATATTTTCAGTCAATAGAGGAGAAATTCTTAGCAAGTTCACTTTGATTTTGATCACACCTTTCTTCCAGTACTCTAACAAAAAATGCATAGCTAGTAAGTGGTGCAAGACAAAACAATATGTAAATCAAATAGCAAACAACTTTTAAAAAATACAGTTCTTAGTCGTAATTCTATGGTTGCACAACAGTGCAATCCTCCTTGTGTGGGAGAATCAGCTTTCCATGTGACTAGTGTGTCTCCTCAGAACACTTCAAATTTTAAACATGAAAAACTTACTAAACTGATTTGGTTAGGATGAGAGGGGTGGTGATGGTGGTCAAATTTCTTGGCAGAATTATCCAGCTGCCAAGACCAGTGGGGTTTTTTTGAAAGTGCTGCTGAACGGCCCTTATAAAAAAAGATCTTTACCACAGCTAAAGTGTCACTTTTTACTCTGTACTGCCCACCTGTGTAGCAGCTTTTCGAGAGCCATGAGCCTTCCAAATAGTGAAAAAAACCCCAACAAACACTCAAACAACAAACAAACAAAAACACCCAAACAAAACAAAACAACAACAAAAAAACCCACCACCAAAAAAACCAAGTCAAGACACTTGAGTCTTGAGCAGAAACTGATACAAGTTCCGTGGGGATCACGGCACTGTTGCTGTGGTGGGGCAGAAGGCGAAGCCCCGCAGTCAGTGAGCCCCAATGGCTGTGCGCAGGGAGTACAGAGCCGGGGTGCGGTGTGCGCCTGTACCCTCCCCTGGGGTCCGTCCTCTGTCCGCCTCTGGCGCCACGGGCGGGGAGCGCCGGGCGCTGCTCCCGGCTGTGGGCACCCTCCGCAGCGGCTCTGCTTGGCCGCCAGCCTCCTGCTCGGCATCCCGGCGCCTGCACAGCCTGCGGTGGCTGAGAGGACGAGATGGGGATGAGGGCGAGCGCGCCGGTTCTGATTCGAGGCAGCGCTGCCGCGGGCCGGGGGCTGGGTGTAGAGATCATCCTCCTCCTTCTCTTCTCTCCCGTCCGAAGCACACTCAGAGTCTCCCCGTCGCGCAGAGACCGCGGGCTTCCATCAGCTGGCAGCCCTGATCTCCGTGGCGATGCTCCAGCCCCCGGCAGTGCGGCCGGGCTGGCACCGGGCACCGCTGCCCCCCCAGAACTGGGACAGCCTCTGTATCCCCGCGGGTGTGCTGCGGGGGCGGGAGGAACACCTGCGGGGAGCCTGCCCAGGGCATGAGCCCGGCTGCTGCCGGTGATGCCAGTGCCAGGGTGCAGGGGTGCCCGGGACAGTGGAGGGGAACCTTCCCTTACGTGCGGGCTGCTGTCCAAGCGCATCCGAAAGAGAAAGTGGGGCCCCGCTCCCCCGGGCCAGCAGGGACAGAGGTGCCCTGCACTCTGCAGGAGTGGCTGCACTTCGGGGCAGTGCTGGTTCCATAGGTGGGCTTGGGGGAACATGAGACCCCTGAAGAGGTAATTTCAATTGGAATTCCACAGTAATCGAAGGCTGACGGAGGGTCTGGCATGGAGGATAATTTGGTCTAATGGTAGGGGATGAGTTCTCGTGGCTGGAAGACTCCTGTCCAGGAAGTGGCTCTGGGTGCTGAGATAAGGAACAATCTCGGCATTGTCTTGTAGCCGTCCTGGAGGGGGAACACTCTAAGCCCCAGGCCCTGGGGCCACCATTGGGCAGCAGCTGGTCGGTGGGATGGACCAAGGGCTGAGCTGAGGTGCTGTGTGCCCCAACCTCCCCTTTTCTGCCTTGGCCCAGCATCTCCTTCCCTCCCTTTGACCTGTACAGGCCTCAGCTTCATCCTCTCTTGCCTTTGGGTGACCCAAGCTGTCTTCTCCAGGACAACCACACTGAACTTTCTATCCCTTCCTGACCCTCCTTCCCTATCCCTTTGCTAAACCTCCCCTTCCTGTCCTTTGCTGAACCTTCCCCAATATCTGATCTACAAGCGGGGCCTCAGCAGAGCTGAGTAGAAGGGGAGAATCACCCCCACTCTTGACCTGCTGGCCAGGCTGCTGGGGATGCAGCCCAGGACACAGTTGGCATTGATCTATACTGAGGATGATTCTAGACTGTAGGTAGAAGTTTCTATTTATCCTGTCCTTTTGCAAAGGTGACACTTCTTTGACTGACATTTGAGAACTTCTGGTAGACCTTAAGGACCTCTGCTGAAGCAGTAAAGAGGAGGTCTCATCACTATTCTGTTGCCCAATGAATCTGGATGTCCCCTTCCACATTACTAATTTTAGGATTCTGAGGCATGCTCTAATGCAATCTGGTTTGAATATTTACAAGTCCTGTGGGTCTCCTCTCTTTAAGGGAAAGGCAGAGGAAAGTCCATCTTAAGAGCATCATTGCAGTGTAGCTTGGTTCAAGCTAAAGTAGGTATGTGCACAGCATCAAGATCTCAGCTGATGTAAATAGGCTTGGCCTGTTCAGTCATTAGGATGATACCAGTCTGTGCAAAAAGTATGGGATAATTCAGTTCTGTGGTGTGGGAAATATCTGATCTTCTTCACGCTCTCAGTGTGCTTTCAGCAACAAAGGACATTCCTTCATTAACTTCTGCTGTGTTTAAGTGCATTGAGTGTTTTAATAGTCAGCTTTGCTGTTGAAGTGTGTGCCTAGAGGAGAGCATGGCTAGCAGAAGGAACCATTTAGCTGAAAAAAGTAAGTATTCTCTGAAAACTGGAACCAGTTTTCCTTACCTGATAGAAAATTCAAAACTTATGGGATGTCCTTTCATTTCCAAACCAGAAAAAACCCCATGGTTGAAAACTGAAATTTCATGTTAGTAAAGCTATCACATTGGCTTTTTTGTTTCAGATTTACAGTTTAGAGTATGTTTTATGTGAGGTAAGAATGTTTTTAAGCAATAATTTCAAACAATACTTCAACATATTATAAAGGATTTTCCATTTTTTTTTCTTCCAAGCAAGATTTAGACTTTGTCAGGGAGTTGTCCCAACACATTCTGGCTTAAAAAGCCCCAGCATTTCCAAAGGGGTGAAATGCTCCATTAGTTTTGTAACTAAATGTAATTACTTATATTTTTATTTCTTATGATCTGCATTTCACTAATTTTGGACTCCTATGTATCTTATTCAGAGAATATTTTCAGCATTAGCTGTCTATTTTAGTGGGGATTTTTATCTAGATGTCATAGACGGGAAGTAAATGTAAAAGGTACTTCAGATGTAAAATAAACATTAATTTAATTCCTATGGTGGGAACACATTTATATTTCGTGATTTCTAAATTCAAAGTACTGTAATATCTAGATCTGGATGGCTGCTTTCGAGGGGAAATGATAAACAACATTGTCCCTTGCAGTTAGATAACAATATTGAGAACAGTCCATTCAGCAACAAATCAAAAGATTTATATTAAAAAGGAAAGTCATATTAATCTTGCCTCGGTTGCACCAGTGTATGAAGCTTACTTGAAATAGAAGGTAGAAACAGTAACCTGCAAAAGAGGGTGATTAGACTTCAGCCTAGGGAAGTGATGGTAACATGGAGATAGAAAAGGAACTGTCTGTTACTTGGAACTATTTTTTCTTCTGCATTGAAACAGAAAGCTCAGTATCTGCAATAACTGACTGAAAGGATATGGTTGTCTGATGTTACATGTGTATATTGCTTCGTAGAATACATGGGGAGAGATGCATTGCGGTATGTAAAAAATCTTTGTCAGATATAGAGTGCTTTTGATCTTGGTATTTTATCTTGTTTGAATTTTTGTGTAGTGGGCCTTTCATATATATGGCATGGAATAGTGTGTTTTACTGATAGTGCAGGCAAAGTAAATAACTAATGCAGTGGGCTAAATCATGTGGATATGTGGATATACAGCTATTTGTGAGTTTTGTGCTTTTATTTAGGTATTCCTGAGTGCAGAAGAGCAAGTAAAATATTGTAACTGGTAGCTAGATTTTCATTATGTGAACTCACTGTTTCATAGTAGAAGATACAGATAGCAGATTTATGATTGTTTTCCTTAGACACTCCCAAATTCAGGCAAGATAAAAATATTTTCATGGTCTCTGTTGACCGGGACTTGGGAGATTTGTGCTAAACTTTGACTTAAATGCTGCAACCAGGCAATTGGCTTCATGGGCACGACACTATCTTTTAATTTTCTATTTGTAAAGTGGATGAAACCACTGGGAGCAATGGCTGATCAGCAATAAGTGTGTCTGTCATGCATCCCCATATGGATCAGATGACTTCTTGAGATCTTTGGCAGTCTTATTTTCTGATTATTTTTTCCCTGTCTTTTCCATTTAAAATGCAGTGCATCTGATGGGTCATATCAATGGGTGTGTCTTATCCTGTATATACTCAATTTCAACACAGTGAAATCCAGTGCCAGCAAGGGGCTCCCAGCATTATTACACTACAAATAATAAAAAAATACAGCCTTGGTGTGAGTTGGTTATTGCTGCTCAAAAGCAATACAGTAGGCTCATACAAACTATTTTTTATCTCCCAGGAAGAAGTTTTCACTGAGACAAAGAGAGAGGATTATCGCTTCATGAATAAACAACTGAAGAGACTTTTCAGATAAAAAAAGCAGAGATTGCAAAAGGTTTTCCAGGAACAGTATAATTTCTTTTGTTAAGTTACTCCAAAGGACACTGTGTTCCTTGCCTTTTTACCTCAAAAATATATTTCTCCATCTATGGGGAAATTTATTTTCCAACTTGGTGAAGTATGGTCAGGTTTTAGAGCTGTTATGAATCTTGTGCAGGAAACATGGGAGCGGTTCTGATATATGACAGGTGTAGTGCAACTGCTGTGATGAAAACCTTTCAAGGAACTTATATTTTTTCTTTCTTCTCTGCTGTGTTCAGAAAACCCTTCACTGTGTATCATCAGCCTGGAGTTACAGAGCTCCAAAGCTGGATGTCAGAAAACTTAGAAAACGTCACTGGTCCCGGCTCATCCCTCATGTAACTCCGTGGATTTGAATGAGATTATACCAGGAGTAAGCTGAGCCCAGTGATCTTCACTGAGCCTGCTTGACTTCATGAGATTCAGCATGAGGATTTGTAATGCTAAACTATCAGTAGAGGCCAAAGAATTGTGTAAGTGGAGTGGAGGAGTTTGGAAAAGGGGAGGGGGAAGGAGTAAGAAAAGTGAGGAGGGAAGAGAAAGCTGATTTCAGATGACTGTCAGCTCTGCCTATATCCTTGCCCTTTATATTTCCCCTGCTTTTATTTGGTTTTCTTTTTGCCATTCTTTAATTCATTTTATTTTCAGGGTTCGGTTATTTTAGCCAGCCTTTTCTCTGTGGTGCTTGTTCATTTTTTTAGCACTGTCATTTGAACAGCTTTTAACAGCTACACATATTAATCAAGTGACAGGGACCCCCTGGGGGAAGTGATTCAGCCTTTTAGCAGTGCTTGGGAAATTTCCTTTACTCTGATTCCATGGAGCTCTGCATATACTTAGTAGCAAAAAGGAGATGTGAAAAAGGGAACTTCAGTAGGTCTAAGGCAAAGCAGGTGGAGAACCTTGGGCTGTGCATCTACTTGAAAAGAATAAACTCTCTCCATTAAAGGAGAAAATCTGGACTGGGTGCAGAGTTTACAGATGTTTTTGAATATTGTGCTGTTGTGGTTGTTATTTCCCTGTTAAGTGCATTACTGCAGTGCCCAGACATAACTGTCGTGGCCTGTGACTTGATACACACACTGGTCTTAAAGCCAAGCTCCTCTTTTGGGAAAGGCACTCCTGGATGAAGATTATGTTTTTCAAGTGAATGAGAGGGAAAAAAAAATAGTAGGTTTGCAATTTTTCTCTGAGTTTCTTTCATCATCAGGTCTTGGTGACATTTTCGGGAGCAGATAGGAAAAGTCAAATTAGAAGGCAATTTGAGCTTTCCACTCTGCACAGATACTGGATTTAAAGTGTTGTCTGACTCAGAGTTATGATTTTGAAAGTATTTTTCAGGAAATACCTTTTTTAAAGATCACTCTACTACTTGAAATCATAATTTGCAAGAGAAATCTTTTACAAGATCAAATGAGCACCTTTTTCTTTTTCAATGGGAACTTTCAAGAACACAAGACAAAAAAGCAAAGGCTTCTTTGTGCTGTGTTTTGCTTTCTGTAACTTTACTAAGATTGTAGAGGTAGTGAAAGCTGTGCTCTCAGTAAGAATAAGAGGCAAGCAGAGTGATCTGTGAAAGACTCCCATTCTGTTTTGAAGTCCAGAGGCTAAATACATTTGAGGAAATAATATTTAACACTATGCAAGGAGATTTGATGTGCAGTTCCCACTGCAGCAAAGTGTCCATGTAGTGTTTGAGAACCTGTTTCCTCCAGGAGGAGGCAGTTTCTGTAACAAAACAAAGGCAATTTTTCTGCTAACAAAACAGACAGTTTTTCTCCTAACAAAACAAATGATTATGTTGGCAGCTGTAGATAGGAAATGATGAATATGTCATTTTTGACAGTATGGGCATTACCTGAATGTTCGTTCTGCAAGAAGGTTCAGCGATGCTAAAAGTAAAATAAAAGGTCTTGCTGGCATTATTGTATTGATTGAAGAGACAAAATATTCTGGTTTAGCTGATGCTTGGGTTTGTCACATGTTTAGTCTTTATTGTCTCTGGCTATATATATGCGTAAATGTGTTCCTGTTAAAATTAAAACCAAATTATTGATCTGTCAAGCTGCTTCTAAAAACTCATCCTCTGTCAAGAGCTGTGCTGGACAACATGTAGCCCAAAGTAGCCAATTTACAAAAGACAAATAATTTAGAAGCAAAGTTGTCATGGCAACTTTAACTCCATATCCACCTTTTCCATGCACACATTATGAATGAAGGCATGAAGGGGTTGTCATGGAAAGTTAAACTGAGCATCCTAATTTCTGGGATTTGGAGTTTAGTCTAAGCACTGGTTTTATTGGGTTTTAATTACTGCTTTGTATTCAGAATTCTAGTTACTCCTGTATTTAGACTTTTAGATTATTTTGGGATCTTATCGATGAATGACATGCATAATATGCAAGAAGAAAAAAAGAAAAAAATACTTCTAAGACTTCTGTTGAAATTTCTATAGAACTCCAGGTATAGCATTGTGCTAAACCTCACTTTCAGCAGTAATTCCTGTGAAGAGAGGGATCTTTGGTACCTTTATTGTAGATACATGTCCATGGTTTTGATTTCACGTCAGTTTTATCCTGGCATAGCACCACAGAGCTAAATGGCATTATTTTGAATGCACAGCAGTGTAAATGAAACAAATCCAGATAAACCTGTTCTTTAAGAAATGTAGCAGACTTTCCTTCCTTTTTTCTTGTGTAAACTAGAAAAGTAAAATAAACACAAGGAAGTTTTACTCTGGTCAGCCACTGGAGCACTAATGGCTGCCCCAAGTCCAACAAGGAACCATCTTCCTTTGTTCTCACTTATGGGTACAGCTAATGTGGAAGAACAAGAGATGTTGGATGTCTGACTAGTTTTGTCAGAGCAGAAACCGCTCCATAATAATTTACAATAGCATTTTCAGTGAGAAAGCATTGGATAGATGGCTGTTTCTTTCCTGTGCTCGCATCAGTTATGCATCAGCATGTTCACCAACCCTGTTTTGGAGAAAGCTTGTGCTGCCTGCCTCCCCCAGGGATCTGCAAGCCCTCCTTCTCTCCATGCATTCAGCTGACTTGTGAGGGTCCTTCCCAGTCTGTCCCTGACTGTGCACTTTCAGCAGAGCCTCCCTGTCAGGCTGCAGCACTGCTGCAAGTACTCAGGAAATTCGGTATAACATCAGAATACACATTGTTACATGCTGGAAGCAAATTGATGAACTCTTTCTTCAGTGTGTAGGAGACAAATTGCCATAGTCTGCACTGATTCAGCTGGACCTGAGCTTTGAACTTCGGGCCAGATGTTGGTACTATCTGATATAAGTGATATGGAGCAAAAGCTGCTGGAATGCGAGAGTTTGAGCATGAATTGCAAGCTGAAGAAATACCAATGAATGGTTTCAGCAAGCACTTTTGGCTACAGATTCCTGGGGTCCATCTGTGCTAGAAAATGATCAGCTGCTGACCGCTGTTTTTAACGAGTGCAACAACATCAGGAAACTCTCCAGGGCAGGATTAAAACTCAGGCAGTAGGAGGAAGCTTTCCCTCCTGTTGCCCTGTATCACCTTTTCTGTGGATAAGAACCTTCACTGCAGTGGTGCCTTGCCAAAGGCAGCTATTGTGGAAAAGAAAGATACTCAGAGTAAAGCAGATGAGAGCTTGCACAAAATTATTTAACAACCTAGGGAGAGAATCACCAAACAGGAGTGCTGTGTTACTTTGAAGTGACCCCTTGGGGGAAACTGGTCAAAGACAGACTCCTGGGCATATCTGAAAAGCTACTGCCTCTTGTCTGCAGGGATGAATGGCCGGGACAATCTGTGGAGTAAACAGCTATTTCAGGAGAAGAGGAAGAAGCACAAGCTGGAGAATACAGGCAAGAGCAGCAGTTGTCAGCTGAGTGGATGGGGCTGATGAACTGAGTCTTATAAACACTTTGAGCATAATTCTGTACCTGCTTCTGGTCTGTGAATGTTCCATCCCTGAGGCAAATCTCTTTCACATGTCCTGTGCAGTTCCTATTGACTTTGAGGATGAGTGTGGAATAATAAGTCAGATCTTAAAAGGTACCCAGTTCACAGTGCAGGTAACACACCTGCCTGTATCAAGAAAGGTCCATGCACTGTTGCTGTCTGTGTGTTCTTGTTGGGAGATGTGTAAATAAATTTTAAATGGTTACAAAATTATTCATAGTCTGATTATTAAAGAAGATGAGAAAGACCTATTACTATGAATTTTATTGTCTTAAGCACAGAAATTTTCCCACTGCCTTGAGAAAAGTATTTGAATTGTATTTAAAATAATTAAACAACTTGTCCAAGTATGGGCAGGAGCGGGAGCAAAGCCAAGAAAGCTTCACTGGCTAATTTTGAAGCATATGGCACAATTAATAATGGACTTAAATTGCTAAATTAGAGCTAGATATTGGGAGTTTTGGATAAGTGTGCATTGGTTCAAAATGAACAGCACTTGAACACCACAATGACAGGTACATAGAAGGATCTAATAATGCATGCATTCCAGAGATATAAAAGTATGGAAGTCTGCTGATGTATAGCAGAAATAAATGAAATTCAGCTATTAAATTTTTTGGCTGTGAACACTTCACCAGAGAAGCTTCATTACCTAGCAAGAGCTGACATAGAGACCCCTTATATTCTTAGTGGCTGTGAGCATTTTCCATATGATTGGGACATGTAATGTCAAAGCAACAGATCTGTTTGGGCTCCTGACTCAAGAACTGTGGCCTCCAGGTGATGGCTTTTATAATTTCATAGTTTACTTTAAAATCCCCATTCCTCTTTTCCCCCAGCAAAGTTTGCTAGGAGTTCAAGTGGGCCATTTACCCTCTCTGAAAAAAGGAATCTTGAATGATCAGTTTTTCTTGGCATGCATGATTTGTGTTGTTCATATTGGGATCCTGGACAGAGCACATGCAAAAGAGCTCTGTTCCCTTGGTCTTTATGGACCATCCTTTCAAGATCAGCATTTTTGATGTGTGTACACTAATTTTTGATGTCCTTTAGCATCTTTTCTGACCTCATTCTGCAAATTTTTATCTGTGAGTACTAACTCACAATTGTTATCTGTGAGTTGCTAACTTCGGGGGAAGCAGTTTCATCAGTATG
>VYZR01000062.1:10846-20946 GCA_013400675.1 Oxylabes madagascariensis | reverse complement strand
ACACCACGTGTCGTCTTTATATTAATTTTTAGTTACAATTCTTCTGGGGTTACCCACAACGACTCAAGGTCTTGCACTAATTGAACAGGAGGAAAGAATAAAATTAATGGACTGCAAAGGTCAGTATGTGGCTTATGACTCATAAAATAATTTATTGTAAATACATGAGAGTGGCTGTACATGTGTAGTCAGATGGCAGCCTATAAAGGTCTGGCACCTGGGGTGTGCTGCTTGTTTTCGTCTAGAAAATCCTCCCTCTTAGTAGTGCTTTGGTCATTCATGATATACTTAATTTCTCCTGCTTTGCTCCTGTATTGCACCTTTTGTTATTTTTGGTCCTTGTACTTCTGGTCTTGCTAAAGAAAATGAGCAAAAGTTCTTCTAAAATAGTGCTGTGTTCCCAGCAGTGAATGCTTAAATTAGAAGAAACTGAGCAATAGTGATGATTTTTTTTTTCAGAAATCTATTCTGACTTCCAATTCAAGTTTGCTGGATGCTGTTGGAAGTGTCACGTATCTGGAAATACTTGTGTTGGACTAGTCTGGATTGCAAGGGTCTGACCTCTGTGGCATACAGAGTCCTTGTAGCTCTTGGGTCCCATCGTCACAGGCTTGCGGCAGGATGGATGAGGCTTGCTGTAAATACTCTGTAGAGTGGTTCTGCATATTACAGAACCACTTGATTTCCAAATTCTGATGAAGCAGAGAAATACACACAGGGGAGAGAGAGAGACATTATAAAATGTCCCAGCTGTGGAAAATGCATTTCTCGTTCTTTTGTATTTTTTTCAGACAATGATTTTTAAACAGTGAGTGAGTTATGACAGAAATCTCTAGAAAAGTGGATTCAAATATTATAAAATGCTTTGTGTTTTGATTTTTTTAAAATACTGTTCTGTAATTTCCCAACAAATGTTTCAAGAGCTTCTCTTGAAAATATAGGAAAAAAATTACTTCCAAAGCTTAATAGTTTGAAATGGCAGGGATGTCAAATTGGCAGAAGTAAAATCTGGACCTGGTACCTTTCCTGGGTCTGTACTGCAATAATTGACTAATGCCAGCTGTGACAGCAACTATTTGTCCACTGGAATGAGACCAGTCATTAGATACTAATGCCTTCTAGTCACTAATGGACTCTTCAAGATCTGAACCAATGATTTACAGGTTAATGATCTCAAATCTTATTACCAATGTGCACGCGAATAATTGAGAATTGTGGAGCAAGTTGGACTGAACTGCTTAGCAACATTCCTTAAAACAGTAAGAAGCATTTTTCTTATAAATGGCTTGCCTTTGAAATGTACTAAAGTGATTGTACAAACTTCATATCATAATTATACCCTTGATTTCCTTCGTACCAGAAGAATTATTGTTTTGCAAGTACCCAAAGTGTAATCTGGGGTCAATAAATGAATAGAACCAAGATCAACTAAGCCACACTTATTTTAAGTCCCTAACCATACATCCTGAAAGTTCCTTTTCAACATCCAATGTACCTGTGCAAGCAATGATTCCAGTGTGACTTGTCTTCCTATGAAATTCTGTCATTTGGTAGAAAATTTAGGCTCATATCTCTGATTTAACCCCTATTCAGCAATGTGAGCCATGGCTGAATGAAATTTTTTCCTTTGAGGTGATGGATAGAGTAATATATCTCAAACTCATTCCACTGTACCTGTATGACTTTGCTTGTTCTTACAATGAATGGTTTCCATATCCTGGGTCTCTGGTTCCTGTTACCTGAAAGCGATGAAAGATGGCATTTGGGCCAGATTGGGCTCTTGTCTTACATGTTAAGGTGAGACCCTTGTGCCACTAGGACGTTCTGAGGTGTATAATTTTTTAAGTCATATCTACAGAGTGTGAATGACAGCACACGTGTGTAAAGCATTGGAATTAGTGGCAAAATAGTATTTAAAGTAATGGTGTACACATGGTACATCAAAAAGACTGAGAAAAGGAAGATAAAGTAGAGGAATGATGTAAATAAAATTCCAAGTGTTGGAAGCAGTGATAATTGCTCCATGACCACAAACCTCATCACAGATACAAAGCTGGTGCAGAACAACTCACACTGGATATGAACCTTTTTTGTCAAGAGAGGCTGCAGAGGCTCCAACGTTCATGCATTTCATCACCACTCACGATGAATCCAGAAAAATGGATAAGAACTTTCCAGCTGGTGTCCCTCACTCTCTGTGTCACCATAAGGCATCCAGGACAAGGTACTTGAATACACAAACATCTCAGTTCTTACAACCATAGAGGAAGGAGAGATTTTTGAGAGGATGTGTGTAGGTGAGGCAAATCTGTTTCTTCAAAAATAAAAGTCTACTTCCCTATCTATCTGTGTGGCCTTGCCTTGAGTTTTGCTTCTTTGGCTGCTACATAGGAACCCTTCTGAGGTATCAGAGCCTGCTCCAGTCCTTGCAATAGCTGTCTTTACAAACCCCATGTTGTTATCCCACTCCTGGAGACACTTGGTCATTTGCTGGGCTTTATAAAAGAAACCTGCATCAGAACAGACAATTCTGGCATAGCCATAATTATCAGGTTTTCCTCTTCTAGAAGGCTGTGAAATAGCTTGGCACTGGATAATGGGGGATAATACAGGGCAAGATTATTGACCTACTGTGAGGAAAGTTATGTGGTGAAGTTAACTGAATTCAAACCCAAGCTAATCCTGCACTGCTGCCAGTTGTGGAATGGCCTTGTCAAGGTATTATATTAGCTTAATTCTTGCCTTGTAACACACTACTTTGACCATTTTTTTTGACACTTTGTATAGACAAGAAATAAATTAAACCTTTAGAGATAAAGCATATATATGACCTTTTTTATTTTGTACAAACGCAGACCTAGCATTAGGAAAGGGACTGCTAAGTTATGGTACTGAAGTTTTATGAAATGTAATTATAGGTCCAAAGATATTTTGTGTGGAAGGAAAAAGCTTACTGTACACTATTAAAGTGTTTTATGTCCAGAGATGACTGACACAATGCATTATGGGGCTAGAATAAGCATAATTGTCCAGGAAGAAATAATTGAAAATAGTCCTTTAGATGTCAAAATAAAGCTATACATCATGTGAGACTGTCAGCAGTTATTACATATCTTTGGCTGTAGAGACGAGCTTCCTTTGGGGCTCATAATTTATGCTTCAAACAAAAATAACGTTATTTAGGGCTTCTGCTTCAGCACGTCCATGTGGGCACTGCTGGACCAGTCGAGTTTCAAGTGGCCACACATTTTGCCATTACCCTGCTGAAGTAACTGGGGCCTGTGAACCATGGGGAGGCAGGACACCCCCCAGGTCCCCGGGTCCGCTGACCTTGGGTTGTTCCCAGTGCCTCGGCAGGGAGCATGGGAAAGACACGATAGTGCCTCCAGCAGCATGAGCTCGTATGTGCTGGCTGCAGCCCCAGCAGAGCTGGAGGGCACAGCCTTCTTTCTCTACAAGGATCATGTGCATCTGCTCTGCAGGATGGGAAAAATAGTCTTTGAACATGCGAAGCCACAGCTCTGGCTGTGGTCTTAAGCCTTGGGATGGAAGGGCAGGGTCATTTTTAATTAATATTGTCTCTTAACTAAAAAGAAATCCATAAATATGTGACTATCTTGAATTTTTTTGAGAGCTGAGAGTCTTTGAATGAATGTATCCATGCATTTTACATACAGGTGATGTTAATTACCTCAGTCAGCTTGTTGTAAACTAACAAAGTTTATTTTGTTTGTGAATAACAGCAATGTATCACACAGGAACACCCTGAGAGTTAATGAACATTGGGTAACTAATTTGATATTCCTTGGGTAAAAGCTCCATACAAGCTGATTACTCTTGCTGTTCAGGTAAGGCTGTAGTACCATTGTTCACATGCAGCAGTAACTTCATAAGAAAGCCCAGTAGAGCTCATTGAACTTCAGCAGTGACAGCGACATGCACGAAACACGAGCCAACCCTCCCTTCTTCTGTGTTACCAGTCATTAATGCATATTTAGCACCATTGCAGTGAAGAAAAATTGCAATTATTGTGTTTGTAAGTGTAGGACTGTATAGTTAAAATATATATAAAACATAAAGTTTATTGAAATTATAGTCCGTATCTGTATATGAAGGCTGCTGTGAAAAGCGTGTTCCACTTAAAACTGCAAACCACATATAGACTGTCAGATGAATATTGCTGGGCTGCTGCCAGAATAATAATTATTCTCTGAGTGAGGATCTTGGCTAGACAGTGTGGAGAAGGAGAAGGAGAAGGAGAAGGAGAAGGAGAAGGAGAAGGAGAAGGAGAAGGAGAAGGAGAAGGAGAAGGAGAAGGAGAAGGAGAAGGAGAAGGAGAAGGAGAAGGAGAAGGAGATGGAGGGCTAGCAGTGGAAGAGTGCTGTAGTTTGCGGGAAGTGATTTTTATGAACTGGTTCATCATCTGCCGGGGATTTTCATAGCTCATTCCACTGATTCACAATCACACCTTTCTGTATATGTGTGTTTACTTAGATAACTACAAACATGAGATGCAGGCTGTAAAATCTGTGCTTTACATCATGGTTATATCAATAAAACAGAAAGGAGGCCTGTCCATGCTTACTTGAATATCCAGGAGTTTTGAAAACATCTGGATGAAGGGAATAATAATGCAAACATAAACATATGAAGAGGTTTACTGGAAATTACTTGATCAGGTCTTGAAGTGTGAGAAGTGTGTTAACAACATGAGGAGCACTCCAAGGGCAAGACTGGTAATGGTGGCAAACGGGGTATGGAAGTCCTCTGGATAAAGCAACCTAGCTGGGCACAAACTACTCAACTGTAGGTTTGGAAATCTTCTGGAATAAATTTTCATGCATTTGTTTTGATTGAAATGGGCAGAATTATTAATATTACATGAATCAAAATCCCAAAATCTTGTAATTCCTAATCCTAAAGGAAAGAAGACAAAGAAGCAGCTCACCAATCAATTTTGTGTCTGAGGAGAAAAGCAGATAGGTAACAGGAAAATTGTGGCTGTATTAGAATTTCTGAAAGATCCAAGAGTCAAAGAACCTCGCATAATTTTGCAACAAGTATTTCTGATGATAAATACTGCCATTGTTATGGTCAAAATAAGAGAACAGCGTGAAATATAGTGAAGATAGCAAGGAATATAAGAAAAAAAATCTATATTGCGATTAGAACAACAATCTGACAGGGACTTCAAGCAGGGCTTGAAGAAGGGCTTAAAACTGGAATGAATCCACTTCAGAAAATAAATATAGTTTAAAATCACAAAATGGGAATTTTCTGAAGAGCAATCTGAAGAATATGTTTTAGGGAATAAAGCTCCAGTACAGTGTAGGGGAAAGTAGTAACTCCACAATGCTGTGCAAAACAATTTGGTGGTGGTACCAGATCATAAACTTGAGACAGGTAAACAATGTAATGTTGGCTTAGAAAGTGAAAGTACTTATGTCTCTCCTGAATGCATTGACAGCCACATCCTAGGTGAAACATGATGTTAGCTAATTTAGTTTACCTTACATTTACAAAATCTCTGTTGGAGGAATGTTTTGGTGTCATATTTTAAGAAAATGCAGAATAACTTAAAAGATGCTCATCAGGGAGAAATGTGGCCTATGAAAAAAAGCTGGAGGAATCATCTGTAGGCCTGATTTAATGCCTGGGATGTTTTGGTTTCTGGAAATTCTTTTCCCAGGCGATTTTCTGTAAACAAGAGAAATGTTTTTGTAACTGTACCTATGTTTATCCATTCTTTCTCACAGAGAGGTTTCTTGATGAACATCTGTTTTGACCAATGTGATTGAAGAGGTTTGCCTTTGTTTCACCAATCAAATTAGTCTGTGTAAAATACTATATAAAAGAGTCATATCTCAAAAATAAAGAGTCATTTTATAGCCTTCTGATCAGGAGTCTGTGTTGTTGTTTGGTGTACAACAGCGATAATCATCGCTTCCGTAAAAGAGAAGGAAAAGTGGATAACAGGATTGGAGTTTTTGATCATAATGAAGGTATAAGGAGGCTGGTGATCAATTGTTCTCCATGTCTGTGAGAGAAGGGTGAGAAGTAATCAGATTAATTTGTAGCAAGGGAGATTTAGGTTAGATATTAGGAGAAACTTTCTAACTATAAAGATATTTAAGCACTGGAACAGATTGCCTCGGGAGTCTATGTGGTCCCACTGCCAGTTTTTAGGAAATATCTAGTTTCTCAGAGGTGGTCTAAGGCTGGCTGAGCTTGTCTGAAAGCTGGAGGAGCTGATGACCACTTAAAATTCCCCCCTTTTCCATAGGACTGCCGTGTACATTATGCAGAAAATGTAATATAGAATGAGCAAACTCTTCCATAAAAGTTGATGGGTTTAAATGTTATTAATCACTGTGTTCAGAAGTGCCTGTGGAAAACCTTACACCTTAGACCTTCATAGGATGGGGAAAGACTCATGCAGCAGTCCTGGGAGTTTGGGAAGTCTGAATCTGAACAGTTCCCTGCATGTAGTTCTGTTACATCAAGTCGGGTCTCTTTATGCTACCTTTGTAGAAATTAAAATGCAGGGAAGAAATTAAAATGCACTGATACTTCATCCATGTGACTTTCCACCTATCAATGGGCTCTTTGCTACAGTGCTGTGCTTCCCTGTAGAAGTAACTAGAAAGTGTCATGCACCGTTGCTGGGTAACATCTTTTATTTTCCTTAAAGTAACTGCACACTCTCTGTGAAGCAAGACAAAAATAGCCAAAATAAATTTTAAAAAGCATCCACAGTTGTAACTGGGGCTTAGTTCTGAAATCCGCTGTTTGGAAACCAACTGTAGAGTCAAGATTTTTTTCAGATGCACAGACAGGAAAAGGAACATGTGAGTGAATTATCTTCTTAGATGAAATGGTGTAAGGAATCTGAAAGGATGAAAAAAATCTGGTTGTACCTCTAAGTCACTAAATACTTAATGAAAGATGATTTAGTTGTACTTAGATTTAAAGCAGTTTTCTTTATGGTAGTTTTAGGAAGGTTTGTCACAGAATCATGGAGTAGTAGAATGATACAGGCTGGGAGGCAACTGCTTTAGTCCAAGCCCTTCCTCACAGCAGGTCCAGGATCTTGTCAAATTGTGAATATCTGCAAACACAAAGATTCCACAAACTTTCTGTACGGCCTGTGCTGATGACTGGACCACTTTCATGTTCAAAATGTTTCCCTGATGTCTAATTGCAATTCCCTACTGTTACCTGTAGCCTTTTTGCTGTCAGCCTCAGCCTCTGAGAAGTGCCTGCCTCTGGCTTCCTCACGTCTTCTTATTAGGTGTTTATTTTAAGATGCCCTCCGAGCCTTCTCTACTCCAGCCTGAATGAACCTGATTCTCATGAGGCAAGAGCTGCATCCCTTAATTGGACATCCTCCAGTTTATTATTTCTTGTAGAAATCTGGTCATAATACTCTAGATGTGATCTCATGAGTGCTGATAGAGAAGGATCACCCTTTTCAATCTGACCAAGAGATTTTTTTACTTTTGTTGCTGCAATGACTTATTGCTGATTCATGCTGTTGTCCATTGGAACCCTCAAGTACTTTTCTGCAATACTACTTTCCAGCCTGTCCTCACTATCCCTGATCTGCTGTATGGGATTGTTGTGTCCCAGGTGCAATTTTAAAGGCAGATTTGAAATGCCATATCAAGGAGCTCTGAGGCTATGTTTACACTAGTAAAAATAAATTTAAGGTTGCCAGAGGCCTAAACGTCAAAACCTTGTTGTGCTCTTGCTGAATGTTAATGGTCACTTTGTAATTCAACATTCCTAGGTGTATGATATTAGGAACA
Organism: Oxylabes madagascariensis; assembly: GCA_013400675.1. Lineage (NCBI taxonomy): Eukaryota > Metazoa > Chordata > Aves > Passeriformes > Timaliidae > Oxylabes > Oxylabes madagascariensis. The sequence continues at coordinate 13,138 of VYZR01000062.1, read as the reverse complement.
TATCTAAAGGTACAAATTAATGTCTTCCTACATTCTGAGGTTTAATTGTAGGAAAAGGTGTGTGCATAGTGTCCAAGTGAGTAAATATGAATCACTAGGAGTTGCAGGGTGTCACGCTTAGTAAATACTGTGTAAAAAAGCAAAGCTCAAAGAAACAGTTCATAAATGCTTGGTTCTGTTTGGGAGAGTTTAGGATCATTTCAACATGTTTTTTTCCCTGTCCCGATAAACTTCATTGAAAATAGGCAAGCATCAGAAGTCATTGCCTTTGTTGCCCTTCACCTGCTGAGGCTGAAGAGCTGAAGAAAGGTGAAACAAGAGTGTGCTTTTCCTGGCTCCGTGCTGCACAGAGAAGTCATCTTGCTGCTGGGGTTGGTGGGTCATTGGGCAGCTGGGGCTGCTGCGGTTTAGACATTTTGTTCACTGTGGGCAGGTGCCAGACACAGCGATCGGTGCCTGCCTGTGTTAGATAACCCTCCAAATGCAGCACTTTTTGATATTGTGCCAGCCTCTGCAGTCATCAGCATAAGAAGGACCTCTTAAGTGGGTCCAGAGGAGGGCTGCATTCAGTGTGGTAGATGTAACATGGAGTGTGAATGGCATTGTTGGTTGCTTCTTTGTCATCTGTGTTAACCCAAGTGACTGGAAAGGAAATACAGACATTCTTGACTGGAGTCTATTCCCCTCAGAGGTATCCACACAAAAGAGTCAAGATACTTCATGTCAGGTTTTAAATTTTGCCTTATAAGCCTTACTGCAAGTTGTTTAATTTTAGAAATATTAGGGACCGACATTATGCAATATGGATGTTCAGCAATTACTGAGAGAGGAACAGAAATAATTAATCCTCTGGATCCTTTTCTGGCTTTCTTCCAGTCAATAGAGTGGTCCTTATAAGAGACAAGCAATGGGAACCTGATGTGGCCTCTCATAATGTTTCAGGGCTGCTCTGCCTGTAGTAAACAGATGTTTCCATACAATCCACTCACAATGCCCCAGTGACACCTAGAAGGATTCTTCTCGTCAGTTTTGATTATCGGGAATGGCAGAAGGGACCTGCAGCTGGAACAGCGTGTTGAAAGTTCCCTGTCCGTCCAGTCACTGGAGTTCTCTCCAGTGTGGATGTTCAAGCAGCCTGTTAGCCTTGCTCTTGGAGCATGTTTTCCACCCTGCCCTTATGGTTTCAGTGGATAGCAACGTGTACCATAGAATCCTACAGTCATAAAATCACAGAGTGCTTTGAGTTGGAAGCATCCTCAAAGATTATCCAGTTCCAACCCCACTGCAGTGGGCAGGGACACATTCCAGTAGACCAGATTGCTCAAAACCCCAATCCACCTTGGCCTTGAACACTGCCAGGAATGGTGCATCCACCACTTCTCTGAGCAGCCTGTGCCAGAATGACTATCCTCACAGTAACATCTAATCTAAACCTGCCCTCTATTCAGTTTAAAGCCATACCCCCTTGTCCTGTTACTACGTGCTTTGTAAAAAGTCACCAGGTCTCTTGTAGCCCCTTCAGGTACTGGAAGGTGCTAGAGGGCATCCCTGGAACCTTTCCTTCTGTGTGCTGAGCTACTTCAACTCTCTCAGCCTCTCTTCATAGGAGAGGTGTGCCAGCCCTTTGATCATATTAATTACCCTCCTCTGGACTCATTTAAGAGGTCCGCATCCTTCTTATGTTGGTGACCCCAGAGGTGGTCACCAATATCAAAAAGTGCTTCATTTGGAGGGTTATCTAACACAGTGACAGGCAGGATTAAGTCCTGAACCTGCCAGCATACATCTACAAAACAAAGCAGACAGTGTGGACTGAGTGGTGTGCACAGCTCTGTTTGTAGAACAGTCAGAGAGTCCTAATGGACAAGTTGGACAAGAGCCAGCAACATGCCCTTGTGGTGAAGAACATTTCAGAACTATATTCTGGACTGCTTTAACGAAAACACAGCAGGCTGAAAAGCATTATTCTTTTCTTCTGTTTGGAAATTAAGAGTGGTGCCTGGAGCACTGTGTCTGGTTTGGGCTCCCCAGTAACCTGGAATGTACTCATTTATTCCTCAAGTGACTCCTGTTTTGGCCTGTACACCCAGTCTACCTCAACTGAGAGAGCTAGTCACAGCTGAGGCTGGGCCAGTGCCCACATAACAGAAGATTCAAAACACCTTGTGATTTCTAATGGGGAGATTGTGCTGCAGATTCCTGTCAGCCTGTTTGATGGTCACATCCCCGCTAAGGAATGCTTAAGGCAGCCCTTGGGCAGAGACAAAGGTCTGCGTGTGCAGGCTCTGCAGG
>VYZR01000061.1:11898-25158 GCA_013400675.1 Oxylabes madagascariensis | reverse complement strand
ATAATGATAATAATAATAATAATAATAATAATTCAGCAGTGAGATAACTCTTAAATTACAGCTAGGAACTTGTCCATAATAATATTAATCAAAATCTTAAAATCAGTATGATCGTTCCAGGACTACTCTATAAGAATGTTAAATACTGTGCTTGAAATATGTACTAATGTAGAATCCTCATACAAGGAAACAAAATTATGTGAGGTATTTAAGAATTATTCATATCTTTGAGACCTTCTGACTTCCAACACTTTTAAATGGAATTTCCTTCTAAAATCATTTAGCATCAATTCAGGAAGGCTGGTAACCTGCTACTCACACTGAAGTTTAAAAGACACTCTCTTATAGGTAAGCATCCATAACTTAAGCATAACTTTTAATCCTATGCGAGATTTCTAAATTGCAATACAGTTTTTAAATTTAAAGTAAATTTACTCTCCAATAAATGCACCAAGTCAAATTAGATAAAAAGTTTTCTAAGAATAACTTCTTCTTAGGGAAGTCAATACCAAGAGTAAATGTAAAGAATAATATTTTCAAAACTAAAACCAAATGTTTCATTTATAGTGAAGATAGTCTTAAACATGCACTCAGAAGATTAACAGCCACTTTAAGGCTCTTTCCTAGTCAAAAATTCACAAGTTATCTTCTCTATATGCAATGCCTATTACATTTTTTTAAAGAGACCCTAAATGAACATATACTGAAGTGTCTTATTTTCAAAATATCTGCAAATGTGCATTTACTCAGAGATACTGTTCCTTTATAAATAAGGATAAATAAGGATATCCTTATTAAAGTAAGGATAAACTTACTTAGATCACCACATAAGACTTATCTAGCTTTCTATCAGATAATATATATGTATATATATATATTTATATATATATGTATGTATAATTTCTTTCAGTTTCTGTCATTCTTCCATAAGGGTGATAATAGGAGTAATGGAAAATTATTTTATCTGTCCTGGAATATGTTTAGAATATCTTTATGCTTCAATGAAAAATAAATTTAAAAGCTGACAAGTTACTGTTTCAGGACAGGAGAAATGTATAATGGAATAAAATATAATGTAATCTAATCTAATCTAACATAATACAATAATAAATACAATGTAATCTAATATCACAGAAATATTTTGCATTCTTTGTAGTTGCATTACTTTTATTGTTCATTCCCTTAGGGCCAGTATTAGCTACACTCAGTAATGCCCTATTCAGGAAAGAGTTCAGTTGCAACAGATTTATGACAGACTGGTCTGGCAGTAGCTGCTGATATATTTTGACATGTCTGTTTGATTACTATACTCTGCCATCTGGTAGTTCCTTTGCTTTTCTTCTCTCTATGTATTTAATTTTTTTTGACTGTTGTTTCTATTTAAAGATAATTCAAGAAAAATATTTTTTTTTTGCCCTTAATATGTTCATCTGAGACTCTGGCCTATAGTTACTACAAATACAGAATTGATTTAATAAAATTTCTCATTTGCATGTAGTCACAGTTAAAACAATTTATTTTCATAATTTCTTCCATAGCTTAAGATTTCTGTTTGAGGCTTGATAATTGCAAAACAATAGCACCATAGTTTGGTGAAGAAATGTCTCCAGAAATGGCCAATTCACTTCTCTGGATAATATCCTGAATGTTAATGAGAAAAATTCCTTATTCTAGTATCTCTCACGGTTTGTCCTCCATTATATCAAATAAAGACTTTTCTAAACCTCAAAAATGTAAGATAATGGGATAAATTCTCCAATTCAGGTTCACTCATACTTGAAAGGGTGGAATAACAAAACATGATTTCTGAGGAACAATGTACACTGGGGAGTGGATTATAAACCTGAAACATTATCACGGTGAATCAAAATTCAAATCTAGAGATATTCTAATTATAATAATAATTTTCATTTAACAGCACAAATATTACTCACGGACAGGTAAGGTCTGAAAGATCTCAATTTTGCTATACTCTCCTTGCCCTTTTCCATTTACAGCAGCTACTTTGATTTCATATGTTGTGTTTGGCTCCAAATTGCTCAGAACAACCATAGCTAAAGGAAAGGAAAAAAAAAAGGGAATAAAATTTGACGAAGTAATAAATTTATAAAAAGAAAATAAGACAATTTCATAAATTGCTTTCTTCACTTGTAAATTAACGAGTCTCATATTCTGACACTGCATTGGTTTCAAACTTAGCTTTTTTGCAGAGTACTAATAATCCCTTTTTTCATCTGCATAAAATCATTGTTGTGACTGAGCAAGTTATGCTTCTGAAGGAACAGTGAAGGCAGTGTTAGAGAAGCCACAGGCAATAATTAAGGACCTTGATGGGGATCAATATTTTATGTACAGATTGTGAGCACAGTGTATTGGGTTTGCACAGCCAGGTTTTGTTAGCAAGGCTGCTACAGAGCTGGCTTCTGTGAGAAGGTGCCAGAAGCTTCTCCCATCTCTGACAGAGCCAATCCCAGTTGGCTCCAAGATGGACCCACTGCTGGCCAAGTCTGAGCCCATCAGTGACAATAGCCTACTGTGATAACATATTTAAGAAGGAAAAATGTTATTGTGCAGATGTATTTGTGGCCAGAGAAGAGCAGGATGAGGCTGTGAGAAGAACAGCCCTGCAGACACCCAGCACAGTGCAGAAGGAGGGGCAGGAGATGCTCCAGGAGCCAGATCTGAGATTCCCCTGAAGCCCATGGTGCAGCCCATGGAGATGCAGCAGTGCCCCTGCAGACTTGGGGACCATGGGGATGCAGAGATCCATCTGCAGCCCATGGAAGAGGCACACATCAGAGCACATGCATGCTGAGAGAGGGCTTTGACCCTGTGGGAAGCCCGTGCTGGAACAGAGTCCTGGAAGGGGACCTGCTGACCCATTTCAGGAGCCCATGCCAGACCAGAATTCCTGGTAGGAATTGTGATTCTGTGGGGGAACCACACTGAAGCAGCCGGTTCTCGAAGAATGGATCCTGGGGAAGAGAGACCCACACTGGAGAAGTTCTTGGAGAACTGTTGCACATGGGATGGACTCACTTTGGTGTAGTTCATGGAGAACTGCCTCCCATGGGAGGGACCTTGTGCTGGAGCAGGGGAAGGACTCCACTCTCTGAGCAGCAGCAGAAACAATGTGTGATAAACTCCTTTTATGACCAGGTGACTCGCCTGGTGGGTGAACGAAAGGCTGTGGATGTTGTCTACTTGGGCTTCAGCAAGGCCTTTGACACTGTCTCCCACAGCACACTCCTGGAAAAGCTGGCAGCCCACGGCTTGGACAGGAGCACTCTTTGCTGGTTTAAGAACTGTCTGGATGGCCGGGCCCAGAGAGTGGTGGTGAACGGTGCTGCATCCAGCTGGCAGCCAGTGGTGTCCCTCAGGGGTCTGTGCTGGGGCCAGTCCTGTTCAATATTTTGATGACATGGATGAGGGTATTGAGTCTTTCATTAGTAAATTTGCAGATGACACTAAGCTGAGAGTGTGTGTCGATATGTTGGAAGGTAGGAGGGCTCTGCAGAGAGACCTGGAATGGTTGGATGGATGGGCAGAGTCCAAGAGAATGCAGTTTAGTAAGTTCAAGTGCCGAGTCCTGCATTTTGGCCACAAACCCCACCTGCAACGTTATAGGCTGGGGCGGTGTGGCTGGACAGTGCCCAGGCAGAAAGGGACCTGGGGGTACTGGTGACAGCGACTGAACATGAGCCGGCAGTGTGCCCTGGTGGCCAAGAAGACCAACACCATCCTGGCCTGGATAAGAAATAGCATGACCAGCAGGAGGAGGGAGGTCATTCTTCCCCTGTACTGGGCACTGGTGAGGCCACACCTCGAGTGCTGTGTCCAGTTCTGTGCCCCTCAGTTTAGGAAGGACATCGAGACGCTTGAGTGCGTCCAGAGGAGAGCAACAAGGCTGGTGAGGGGTTTGGAACACAAGGCTGAGGAACGACTGAGGGAGCTGGGGTTGTTTAGCCTGGAGAAAAGGAGACTCAGGGGTGACCTTATCACTCTCTACAATCTCCTGAAAAGTGGTTGTGGTCAGGCAGGGCTTGGTCTCTTTCTCCAGGCAGCAACTGACAGAATGAGAGGACAGAGTCTTAAGCTGCACCAAGGGAAATATAGGTTGGATATTAGGAAAAAGTTTTTTACAGAATTGTCTGCCTTTGGAGATGGTAGAGTCACCATCCCTGGATGTGTTTACAAAAAAGACTGGATGTGGCACTCGGTGCCATGGTTTAGTTGAGGTGTTGGGGCTGGGTTAGACTCAATGATCTTGAAGGTCTCTTCCAACCTAGTGATTCTGTGATTCTGTATTTCTGTGACCATTATCCCCATTCCCCATCTCCCTGTGGGGTAGGAGGTAAAGCTGGGAAGGAAGGAGAAGTGGTGGGAAGATGTTTTTAAGACTTGTTTTACTTCTTATTATCCTGCTCTGATTTTGGCTGACAATATATTCAATAATTTCCCCAATTTGAGTCTATTTTGCCCATGATGATAATTGATGCATGAATGTCTCCCTGTCCTTATCTCAGTCATGAGCCTTTTTTCACATGTTCTCTCCCCTGTCCAATTTCACAGGTGTGTGATAGAGCGGCTGTGGCAGTCAAGTGGTACCCAGCCAGGGTCACCCATCACACATAGGAAACATGAGTCTGGCAAAAAAAAAAATGGGATTTTCCCATCCTCTTTGCTGGCAACTAGCACATAATGCATTTCCCAGCCACCTTCCTACAGTTCATAACTTGCCATTTTTCCTTCATGGACAGCAGTATCAACTGTCCTTGATCTACACTCCAAAATGCAGCTACACGCACACTGATGGTGACTTTCTGGTGCCCCGGTCTGCCAGTTCAAGAATGTATTCAAGACCTAAAATGAAAGGTGCCTATGATGATCAGAGCAAGAGATCTGAGTTATCTACTGAGGATCTGAAAGAGAATTAGGCAGGTTTGTTCATATTTCGGAGAATACGTATGGAATTACATAAATTAAATTTAATAATAATAATTAAATTATAACAACAACAAAAAAAGACTTGGGAAGCAAAGGAGTGGTAACTTAGGACAGAATTTCAGAAATCAAGACTGAACTTCTGACAGTGATCATTCATACAACCTAGCTCTATGATTCTACCTAAAGATGCAATCTGAAGCAGGAAACATAGGTAAGGCTTGCCAAAAAGCACTAAGAATACAACAGGATATCTAGAAGTAAAATCCAGGAAAATAATGTTGGACTCTGGAAACTTTTATGGGAATACATTATAAATAGTATCATAATACTGTATTTACTAAAAAGCAATATTGAATATGCACTTGGAAATGTGAATCCATGCAGAGTTCTTGGAACATTACCCTGCCTTTAGAAGAACGATTTCTTTTATTTTCTCTCCAGCAATTGCCTGCCTGCTGTTTGCCAGCTCTGTGATGAGCCCTCCATATGTCACTTTCATACTGAGAATGGATGGAAATTAGGTGGACTTGACCAGCGGCACAACAGTATTTGTCTTGCCCAGGAAAGCAAGGGCTGTAATGTTTTTACAAGTGGCTGTAGAAATGTAATATCTTAAAAAAGAGTCAGTAGTATCAGTCCCTAGGGAGCCTAATTTTTTCATCATAAAGGAGTATTTTTTTAGTTGCTTTAGGCTTTCTTTTAAAGTTATATATTCAATGAAAGCATAATTATTTCTGTCCATATTCTTTGTTATTCTTTTTAGTCCAGATTTATTAGAATTTCTATTTCTTTAGTTTCTACAGCGGTCTGACAGAGTTCCCATTAAATGTGAAGCTAAAGGGATTTAATGAATTTGGAAAATCAGTAACTTCTACATTTGACACTCTATTATGGGCATTTTGCATGAATTTGCCATTGAAACATAACTGTTTTCTTGTAAATAGAGCAGAAGAATTGTATGTCTTCCAGCATGTTTTTGCTTTATCATTTGATGAGATTTAAAAATATTGAATTCTATAGTATAATGATGTCATGAAAAAAATAATGCAGCACCATGAGAATAAGAATAGAATTCGGAGATATAACATTGAGTTCTGTTAAGATGAAATTTAAAACTCAACTAAGCAGTAGCAGTATTTGACTTGCCTTTCAGCCATGATTACTTTCCAAGGATGAATAATTTCACTGAAAAGAAACCTTAGGGCATACCAAATATTAGTGCTACTGTAAATGTTTTTAAAATTTAAACAACACAAAAGCATGACTATGAGTCTACATTTAAGAAAATGCAGATGTGTTAACTACATGAAACCTAAGGATCTGATTTTCTAAACACTCCTGAGACCGATAGAAATTAATAAAATTACTTACATATGCAATATGTAAAGAATCCTCCACAGAGCACTATGTATCTAGATACAATGACTTTTGCAATTACATTTGTGGAATTAACCCAGATATATCTGTTAGCGTAATATGTCCTTAAAATCTGGACCCGTAACATGTCCTTAAAATCTGGACACCCGATGGTGGGATGTGTATATATTATATATGTAGGAAAAATTGTAACTATGGCCTTCTAAAAAGGAAAAGAACGGTTCTGGATTAGAATACATACTCCAGTTGTAAAAGAATACTTGGAGCAATTAAGATTAAGAAGTTGTTTCACAGAGAGTAACAGAAGTATAGGACTGAAGAGTAATCTAAGAGAAATTAAAATTTCACTGCTTGCTGTTGAGAAGTGTTGAGATTGGAAGAAAATACTTCATAAACGAGGTAAATTTTTTTTTTACAATGTGTGTATCTGTTTTTTAAGTATAAAATCAGCTTATTCATCTTTCCATATACAAATAATTTTTTTCTCACAGGAAAATAGCCCTAGCAACAATTGATATTTTGATTTCTTTCACATTCAGTGCAGAAATGTGAAAAGAACTAGTCCACTCCATATCATTATGCCATTGGCATATTTATTGATGGCTATCAAGTTTGAGAAACACTGAAAATGAAATCCCTTTCTTTTGGAGTATCATTTGAGATTTTCCAGTTTCTTCTAGCTGTTATATCCGTAGATATTGTCTTTCTAATCACAGCATCTGTGAGATTTAGCTATATAATTCAATTTTGTAGATTGATTTTCCTGGGATTATTCACATAGTGACTGGTTAGATTTAGAAGTAGATTTGGAAGAATACTCCAAAGAGGGAAAAGCAGAACAGTCTCTTGTGAACACTCCAAATTAAATAAATTTTCTAATTTAAGTTAGTTAGTTAATAAATTAACATGATGCACAACAGTTCAGAGTTTAGTGTTATCCATTTATAAGTGAGGTTTTAAGTGTCAAGGTACCCTTGCAGAACATCATGACACAAAAAGTTACCAGGTATATTCGTTTTGGTTTAGTATGATATATTAAGGCTTTAATACAAAATTGTTGATATTTTTGACATGGTATGCCGTGAATATTGTTGCTTGTTTAGTTGGGGTTTTTTTTGTCAACCAGAAATTAAAAAGAAACACAGCAACAGAAAAGAACTGAACCTTAATGAATAAAAAATTAGGTTTAACCTATTATGTGATAATAGGTTAATCCTAAAGTTTAAGCAACATTAATTATAAAGTCCTTTTTATTCTACAGATTCTTGTAATTTGCAAGCAAGTCTAATAAATTAAAACACAGAAATATGTCAGATAGAAAAAAATGCAGAACTTCATACTATTTAAAATACAGCTTGCAAGTATTTCATCTAGAAAAGTTCCTTTTATTGTCACAGAATTTTAACTGCTGTCAAAATGAACCATGGGAAAGCAACATCTAATATAAGATTTGCTGTGAAACAAATTGTACCATAAATCCAAGTTAGTAAAACAAACAAACAAACAAATAAAAAAAAAATTCCCCAACTGCTTCTCTGGTCCGGGGTAGGTTGTTTATGTTACATTATTACAGTAGAATGAGAGGAAAAATGTCTGGCATATTAAGTTGTCTTTTCACTGAAGTAATCTGCCTCAGAAGCCTTCTAAGAATTGTGATATATTACATAAACCATCACCAAGGAAAAGAAGGTTAGGGGAACTAGGAGTACAGTTCCTCTACATTAATCCCAAAGTGGATCTTATATGAGGTTAATTAACAGAAACACCACATTGTTACATCGCTCTCATTGGAGCTCTCATTTGCTCCACAGAACAATGTTATTGCAGTTCCAAATTCAATCCCTTGAGGATGTCAGATCTAACAGAAGAAGGATATAAATTTATTTTGAAACAAAGTAGCTCAGACATGTTGTTGCTGAAATACCATCTTCACCGCTATATATCTGAGATTGTGGTGGCAGAGTGAAATTTCTGTCAAAGAAATATTACAAATTTGATGATGGTTTGATTTTTTTTTTCTTGCTTCTCTCCCTTTAGTCTGAATCTATATTACTACAGAGGATGAATGCAGCCTGACTACAGTGCATGTTAATAAGTGAAGTGTTTTGATTTAACAGCACTTTGCTGCACCTATTACTCATTAGTTTACTACTCTCAAGGAAAAACTGGGTCCCCTGGAAATACCTGAATCTCTTTCAGAGGAAAAAAAATGAATAGCATTTTTATGAACCTTAAACAGGTTTCTCTTTGTGATTATGATTCATGTTACTTTTAAGGGCAGGAGAAAAAGTCGTGGGAAGGCAACTTAAGGTGGTAAAGTAATAAGGTTCTGTACAAATGTCTGAGACTCTTGTAGATGTTACAGAAATGAGGAACTTTAACCAAAATCTGTCAGCCTGAGATGAGCAACAACTGTTTTGTTTATTCTGTGTGTTTGCACAGTAGGAAGGAGTGTATAAAATCTCTTTTTTCTAGCTGAGACTCACAGTTATCTCACAGAAATACTGACAGAATTAAGTCAGAAATTGCCACGGGGGAGAAAAACAGGGAAAAAAGTAAAAAAAAGGATTTTGCTACACAATAGACAAAATTTTAATTCATATGCAGAAACAGCCAGGCTGTCTCAGTTCCATCTGTCTGCCTTGCCCAAATAACAATTAATTTCATAAATACTCATTCAAGCATCTGGCTATAAATGTCAGAATTCAGCTAACACAAGTAAATTAACAGTAATAATGAATATATTTCAAGTTGCACATTCTATGAAAAAAGACAATGATAGCAAATCATACTGTGAGTGAAATCATTGGCAAAAATTGGAGACAATATCTAATTTTAAGAAATTTCCTAAAACACCAGAAACAAATGTAACCATTTTAATTATCAGATAAAATTGTTCTGTTCCCAGAACTTCCATAATTTTTCGCACCATGATGTATAATCATTACATTAGTTTGGAATAAAAGTATAAGTGGTTTATTGAACTGTGAATACAAATAATTACCCATGAATAAAGACATGCAGTGTAGTAGATTAGGTATAATTAATATAATCTAATTTTCACTAACATGAGTAATTTCTTTACAAAACACTTTTCAGTAGCTGACATTAAAAATGCATTTGGCAAAAATAGCTTTAATATTTTTATTCATATTAATATATAACACATTAAAACACAATTACCATGTTAATCTTCTTTCTTCCATGTATTTAATTTTTAATTTTATTGAGGTGGATTTTGAGATATCACTACACAAACTGAACCAAAAGTAGCATCCCTATTCAGGGATTTCCTTTGTTACCTATTTCTCCTGAAATAAATCTAGTCAGAAAAGATTAAGTAATCTATGGGAAAATTATAATTACAAAATGCACAGTACTATAAATTAATAAAAATAAAGTAAGCAGGAGTTAAAACTAAAGTGCCTAGAAAAGAGCAAATTTGTGGATTGACAACATAATTTATAATATATTGAATCAGAATAACTCCAGAAAATGGGGTTCTTCATTTAACAAACTTCAGGTATAGCAATGAATAGATTTTGTTTAGAAGTTCATTTATTTAAAAAACACTCTTAGTTTAACATGTATCTAATCAGAGTAACAGCAGAACATCGGAAAAAAAGAAAACATTCCTGGAACAAAAGCAATATATTGTGATAGATCATCATTTCAGTAAAACTTCCAAAACTTTTTTCAGAAGAGAAACACACTTGCAGGAACTGCATATAAATAAATCACATATGCAGAGTTAAAAAAAAAAAAAAAAGTTAATGCATGTACTATTTTTAGGCTGTAGGTTTACAAAAAATATTTGTATTTCAAATGATAAAATAGACCATATTATCTTGATATCTTCTTCAAATTTTTCCGTTATACTAATCTGACAATAAAATAGAATATTTCATGAATAAATCCTGCCACTAGTACTGATTAGCATTCTATCAGTAATTTTGTGCAACCAGGATCTAGTTTTGATAGATTTTGTTTCCCATCACCACTACAATGGAATTTATATTTCAAACACACAGTCTTTAATATCCCTTTCTCCAAGTTTTTAGTTATATATTTCCTTGACTACCTTTATGATGACCAAGCCAGCTGCTTAATACCAAATCTTTAAAAATGCAGTCAAGTTCCATAAAAGGCACTTGTAGATATTAAAGGAAAGGGAAATGGAAGTCAAAGAATAGGAAAGGGAAAAGAGAGAAGGAAACAGAAGAGGAAAAGGAGAGGAGAAAGAAAGAGTGGATGTTAAAAAACTTCATAAGTATCACTAAATATAAAGTTCAGGATAGAAAGTCCTTGAAACAACTGATATTCCCTGTAAGAAGATCTTGTTAAACTAAACAAAGTTATCCTGAATGAAAAAATTCTTTACAGGATGTAATAGGTAAAAATGGAAATATATACTCAGCTTCAAAATCACAAAACTCAAATACATTTCAAAAACAAATGGTCTTTGAATTACCTAACTTTTAAAATGTCAGGTCTCCTCCCAGTACTCATTATCTCTTAATTTTATTTATTTAATAAGTGTTTTAGAACAAGCTTTTAAGAAATACTTGTATAATTTTGTGTATGTGTGCATAACATTGTCAGTGTTTTGTAGTGTTGCAAAACACTTATTGGACAATAATTTAAGCAATGTTCAATGATGGCTAACAGTTTCCTATCATAGCATTTAGAGGCAATAATTTAGTCAATACAAACTCTGGATCTCATGGAGACTGGTGAACTTTGGCACAGCCCTTAGAAGAAGTGATAACATTTTTTCTTTCTTTTTTTCCTGCGCATTCAGACCAGATATTAGAAATATTGATACACTGGGAGAGACATGAAGCACTGAAACAGGTTATACCAAGACAAGAACGTGAGTAATCTCCATCGCTGGGACTTGAGACTGTGTTAGACAAAACCATACCTGACTGGATCTAGGACTGGCAGTAGTCTTGATTCAAACAGGAGGTTGGACCAGATAAATACCAGATATTCCTTCTAACTATATCTTCTGATTCTATAAATTAAAGGGGAATACTATCTTGGTTCTTGGAACTCCATTTTGCCCTCTGCTGTAAAACTATTGTACATTTCTTAATGCAAAGATTTTGCTTAGAGGACCAGCCAGACACTTGAAAAGGACTATACTAAAAAGTTTATTGAAAAAATAAATGAATACGAGGAAATCAATGGGGATTTTGACTTCTACCAGATATTGCCCCCACGATGTGAAAAGAAAGTATTGCTCAAAATGCTTTCTAACATATGACTAATGTTCTCAGCAGGGTTCATTGTTAAATATTTATGTCACTATAATTGCTGCAATTTCAGTAGTACAAATTATACTACTAGACATAAAACCTGATTAAGTTAAATATTTTCATTAATCAAATTTACTTTCTGTAGACACTGGTTTTAAAATTATCCTGTAAGAAAAAATTCAAGGCCATTGAATACATCGAACTTGCATTGGGAATATGAACACAGAAAGACAGCAGAATTAAGACATCTAAGTAATACTTTATTGAGTGAACACACAATACTACAAAATGTAGTAAAGGAATAACTGTTTTAATCTTGATGCAGAAGGGAAGTCAATGCCCTTATTAATGTAATTTACACTATCATTTATCCTATTGTTTTTCCTCTTTTTGAATACCCTTCGAGGCTGAAAAGAATGGTTGCTGGGACACAATCCAGAACAAGATCATATATTAGGAGACTACAAAAACAAGTTCATTGTTAGCTTGTAGGCACTGCTAGTATGCATTCCCTGTTTTATATCAAAGTTTGAAATCTAACCTGGATTACTGAAGTAGGAAGTATACTTTGAGGGGGGAGGCAGGAGTTAGTTATGAATGTAAATCTTCCTTTCTTCTACTTTTGCTGCAGCTACATCACTTTTTCTCATTCCTCAATTTTATAAATAAAACTGTATCCTATCCCAGTCCATTTCATACATGGCAGAAACTAGATTCTCTCACTCTCCCTCGCAGGGCGGAAAGAATTACTTGTATGTCAGTTTTGTGGGTTTTTTTGTTTGTTTGTTTGTTTGTTTTCCTACTGTGGGGCTCCTGTTGTGACTTCCCTCCCATTTGAAATTTGCAACACAAAGTTGAAGTTGAAAATGGTCTTCTATATTCAAAACTCTACCCCTAAAGTCTTTGTTATGGAAAGACCCTGAGCAGAAGGTGAGGTAAGCTTTACCTGAATCACCTGAATCCACAGCAGACAAAGGCTGTATCTTCTAAGCATGAAGCCCACATTAGTTCCCATGGTACACCTGGAATACGTTCTGTTGAATGTGTACACACCAATTCATGATGTAATAAATCCACATAGTTTGTCATCTGAAGATCCTGGTGACTGCTTTTAATATATCAGGGTGAAACTTGCAACTTATCCTGAACTAGTCACTGATTATTGGGCCAAATATATTCTCTTTGTATCTCACACACACACACACACACATGTGCATACACACAAAGAAAATAAAATAAAAAAAAAAAAGAAGAAAAAAAATCACAGAATTACTTCAGCTGGAAAAGATCTCTGAGATCGAGTCCCAACTCTGACTGCATCTTTGTCAGCTGTCACATCGTTTTGTTTCTCGAACAACTCCAAGGATGGTGACTCCACCACTACTCCCTGGGTACTCTGTTCCAAAGTTTAACAATCCTTTCAATAAAAAAATCTTTTTCTGATGTTCAGTCTGAACTTCCCTTGCTGCAGTTTAAGACTGTGTTCCCTTTTCCTGTCACTAATTGCCTGGGAGAAGAGACCTGGCAACAACCTCCTTTCAGGGAGTTGTAGAGAAGTATAAATTCACCCCTGAGCCTCCTTTACTCCAGAACAAACACCCCTAGCTCTCTCAGCTGCTCCTCATCAGACTTGTGCTCCAGACCTTTCCCCAGCTCCGTTGCCCTTCTCTGGACA
>VYZR01000058.1:28928-40589 GCA_013400675.1 Oxylabes madagascariensis | reverse complement strand
GCGCGGGGGGCGGCGGAGCGGAGCTCGGAGCCGGGCGCCGCCGGCACGGCCAGCATGTCCTCCATCCTGCCCTTCACTCCTCCCATCGTCAAGCGGCTGCTGGGCTGGAAGAAAGGCGAGCAGAACGGGCAGGAGGAGAAATGGTGCGAGAAGGCGGTGAAGAGCCTGGTGAAGAAGCTGAAGAAGACGGGGCAGCTGGACGAGCTGGAGAAGGCGATCACCACGCAGAACATCAACACCAAGTGCATCACCATCCCCAGGTACCGGGGTGGGGCTGCCGGGGCCACTGTCGGTGTGGGGGAGCAGAGAGACCCCCGGGGACCCCCGGGGACCCCCAGGGACCCCCGGGCTCCGGCACGGCCGGGACAGGGCTGGCTTTGCGTCCCGGCCCTGCCGCGCTCGGTGCGCTGCTGGTCCTCTCTGCCCGCTCCTCTCATCCAGTTAGCAAAAATCTGGCTACAGAATCGAATTACTCTCTAGTAACCAGAGAGAAAACGTAGTGGAGAAAATATGCCTCGAGCCGAGATTATTAAAAAAAAAAAAAAAAAAAAAAAAGTTGGAAGCGCTGCGGATCGGTTCCACTCGCTGAGGGTTACTCGCATTGTGAGAAGTTTCAGCGTGTTCTCAAGTGCTGCTGCATTAAGGTTTTCTTGTGATTAATGTGTGATCAACGCGCCAGGAAAACGATTTTGTTTGGGTTCTTCGGCTTCTTCCATATTTCTCCTCTGAAGGGGTGGTTTAGAGCCCTGCTCTGCTGATGTTTTCGAATTACTTTTTAAATCTGGAACGCAAGTGGCAGAGCTGAAGGAGTGCAAAAAAAAAAACAAAAAAAAAAACAAACCAAACAAAAACAACCCCACACGTGTGAGGGTGAATATAACTGATTTTTTCCTCCATTTTTTGAATGAACATGGATTTTATTTTTAGTCTCCACTCCGAGCTCGATCCATAGGGCCGTCATAAATCATAAAAGACGTGTATAAAACTATCCCATCTAAGAATAATTTTCCAAGTAACTTTCAAATGGCTGCCCACAAGTAGTGTTTTATTGCTGCAGATTGTTGATTTCTGTGAGCTCAGCCAGATGACTGCTGGGTCTGTTGCTGATTGTTGTTTGAGAGTACTTTTTTTTTTTAATTTTTTTTTTTAAAGCAAAGGCCAAAGTTCATCCCAAATATTTGAATGCTGCATAATTGTGTGCTTCTGCGTGAGAAGATATCTGTGTGTGTGTGTGTATTCATGCTTCGCTCTGGCACAAACAAATGTATGCTTTCTTGGTTGTCAGAATGATTTAATATGCAGGAGCTGATACAAAGCAGCATCTGTTGCATGAAAAAGTGAAGCAAGTAGCTTAGAAATGTGGATGTTTGGAGCTCCTAAAATTTTCTTCCAACAACTGTAGTGGTTTTTTTTAAAGGAAAAATAAAGCTTCCTTATATTTTTTGGTGCTGAGTGACTGTGGCCAAGATTTTGGCCAGTAATGCAAATGAGAGCTCTCAGCCTTTGTTAGAGTTGCTCTGGCTTCTACTTGAAGCAGAAATCAAAACCTGTAGAGCCACCACACAATATAAATGCCTTAAAACCTATATTTTTTAATTTCTTGGTAAGCAGCGTGCTTTCCACGTAGATAATTCCTTGTTAAAAACACTTCCCTGAAATATTTACCATTTCAAAAGAAGAAAATTGCTGGAGCAGCACAGCTGCTGTGACCCGAGTATTGTGTCTGGCTGATGCTGACCCGTTAGGGAGCAGAGCATGAAGTCCCGTGGAACTTCTGAGACTCCTAACGAGGTGGTTTAGATAAGGAAGGATTTGATATTTTATGATTTAAAGGAATAAAAGAGTTGGGCCAAAGGCAATGCTTTTTAAAAAAAAAAAGTTTCAAAATAAATAACAACACAAACAGATATCATAACTCATGAATATTCCCACCTTCAGAGATTGTCCTGGCTGTTCCTACTGAACGTCTGTTCCTCCTCTGTTAAAGAAAATCTGAGCAGAAATGAAAACCTTTCATGTTAATTTATGACACTGATCCTGGATCCTGCAGATCTCAAACCTCGGTATGGGGGAGGCACAGCCTGTTTTGGTGCCTGGTATGATGCCTTATACCTTGGCATTAATTTTTAAACACAACTTCGTACGTGCTTTTATTGTTGTTTAGAAATGAGCAGGGTTATGTTTTCTGTGCTGAGATGTTCATACATCTGTGTGTCAGAGGCTGGGGAATGGTGTGGGGACATGGAACAATCTCACTGAAGTCAGTGCAGAGCTGCAGCTCTGACCAGGCCTTGTGACTTTAAAAGCTGTGCCTTTTCCTCTGGGCTGCGCTGCTTGTCCTAATGTATCCGTGAATCTGATTACTGTGTCATCTGAAATTAGTGTTTGCGAGACGATTTTAGCGTGGTTTTAGCTTCCTGTTTGTTTTCTTTCGTTTCATAATTTTTATGTATGTCACTTTACTATTTACTCCAATAATATGTTGGGGAGGGGGGAAGCGGGGGGAAAAGCATCATTAGGGATTAGCTCATGTTGTGCATTGTCTGTAATGCATCAGTAGACTGAATTGCAGTGGAGCCATGCCAGTGATGACTCTGGCCCAGCAGGAGCAGAGTAAGTCCAAAATTAGCTATTGTATCCATGAGACGGAGCAAGTTTCACGTGGAAAAGGGCCCGAGCTTTGCAGAAACGTTGCTTGTGGGAATGAGGGCCGCGCAGCAAATTCCTGGACTGATCAGGTGGGATTGTTTGAAGAAAGGACAGGGAAAAAAAACTATTTGTTTTGTTGTAGGGCTAAGGAATTAGAATAACAAACGTATTCCTGCTGTCATGTTTATCTGCTGGGATCTGGAAACATGTACTACATGCTATCTCCTGACAGATTAGTAAAGAGGGATTAGTTTATTTGCTTGTGTATTTGCTCAGCATGTATTACTTCTCCAAGTGCTCCGTTTCTGAGGTGGTGTGACAGACCCCCCAGGTTTTCCTGTGGCAGACAGCAAAAGGCTGGAGAGGCCTTCAAGGATTTCAGTGTGACTCTCCAGGCAAAAAGGATTTTCCCTTCTTGTTTCCACAAGAGGAGGCAGTCATTTTTCACCTGAAAAACTCTGATCTCAGGCCATCTGAGGGCTTCTCCTGGTGCTGATGCTGCACAGGACGGCTCCTTTGGAGGATCTTCCTTCCCTCCTGCTCTGTGCACAGCTGCCAAAGCCCGTCCTGCCCCAGCAGGACTTTTCTTTAAACCTCTGTGCCCTGAGCTGGTGGCCTTTGGTGTCAGAGCTGACCTAGTGAGTCCTGGGTCTCCCTGGCAGAAAGGGTTTTTTCATCCTCTACTGGGTGATAAAGTTGAGAACCATTCTTCTGCCCATTAAAATGCATCCTTTGTCACAGTTGCATTATCTTGAAAGCTCAGCTTTCAGGATGAGCGTTTTTATCACTTTTCAGACCAGCCTGAGGACAAGTGTGCCATTAACACCTACCCAGCACAGCCAGCTGGGTGTTTGTGGCCTCTCTGCTTTGCTCTGTGAGCAGGCAAAGATCTGCTCCAGCTGCTCGCAGAATTTGTGAATTTTTGGTGGCTCAGTTCTCTTCAGAGACCCAAAAATGTGGTAAAAATGGCATCTACATCTGACATTCATACAAACCTGCAAAAACCTGAGTTTCTAACATTGTTCTGAGCAGAAGAGAGGCCGTTTTGTGCACCTTGGAAACCAGCAGTATTTGCCCTGGAAATGAGGTGTGATGAGTGTTTAACTCAACCTTTTTAGGACCTGATCTGCAGAAACCAGCCCATGTGATGGGCACTCAGTAATTTCTAAAAGCTGTGCAGTATCTATAGCCTTGCTTTATGAGATAGTAAATGCTTTGTTTCAAGAGCTTTAATGGTGCTACACGCACAAAGACATAAATCTCCTGACATTTTGTAATATATTTTCATATGCACATTTTTCTTTTGAACTCATCACTGTATTTGTTTTGGTATCACCAGTGATTTTAGGGGAGCCAGGATTCCTGTATGTAAGGAACACCTTCTTTTAAGTGGTGGGGTTGTTGTTTTTTTTTTTTTTTAATTTATTAAACCGTTTTGAAGAGAGGTGGGTGTTATTTCTTGCGGAACTCATCTGATAAGGGTAGAATGTACCAATTGAAATGGAAACACGGCACATTTGCTTCTTAAAAGCCACTGAACAAGATGTTCCTTGAATGATTTACATTTCGGTGGGGAAAACCAGGGATAATACACAAGGAACATAATGCATAAGGATAATATAGAAGGAACATAAGTATTTCAGGAACTTCTTGGGTGTGAGCACAGCTTCTGTTGTGTTGGGAGTTGACCACACAATATTTACAGGATTTGATCGTGTTCTTAGGTTTGAGGTGATACCAGGAAAATAGGAAAGCTCTGAGGATGCTGAGTGGCAGAGGCTGTCTGCAAGACCCTGAAGGATGTTATGGTTTCACATCGTGGTGTGATTTTGGGGTCATTGGACTTGCTCCCTGTGGGTCCCTTCCAGCTCGGGACATTCTCTGATCCATGCTCTTCTTTTGGGACTGCTGCCCATCTGATTGCAGTAACGAGCAAAGGACCAGTCAGGGTTTTGTGTGCCCGTGTGCTGATTTATCTATCTTTCAATGCCAGTTTGAAACGACCTTGTTTTCAGTTTTCTGTCCCCGAGTGTGAGGAGCTTTAATATTTCATGGCCTTGTCTGGCAGTGCCTTTCAGGGCCATGGCCCTGGCGTGCAGGGGTGGTTCCAGCCCAGTCCCTGTGTGCAAACACCCCTGGCTGCCATCACCCTGCTCAGCTCCATCCTGCCGGGGATTTTCCTGCTGCAACCCCGTGTCAGTGACCTCTGTCCTGCCCGAGCTTTATGGGCAGGTTTTACAGCCCTGCCCCAACCTTTGTGCTGCTGCAGTGCCCTCATCAGCCGTGGCACCAGGCTGTTGTGGCCTCTGTGGGACTCTGCAGGTCAGTCTGAAGGTGAAGATACGGTGGATGTGCATGAGCCTGAGCCTGACAGAGCTCCAGAGTGTTTGGGCAAAGCTCCTGGGCACAGGGTGTGGTTCTTGGGGATGGCCCTGTGCAGGGCCAGGAGTTGGACTCGGTGATCCTTGTGTGTCCCTTCCAACTCAGCTTTTTCTGTGTGATCCCATGACTTTCTGCCTGCAGCCCTGCTTGTCCATCAGTGCCTTCCTCATCTCCCCACAGGTCAAACCTCCCTCTCTGGGCACAGGTTTCTGCTCCCTGCAGCCCCTCCAGCTTTTTCTCTTCCCCTTGCACTTGTTCCTGCCTCTTACATCAGCCTGGGTAATGTGTGTGGAGTTGTATTCCACACGATGCCATTCCCAAAAACAAAGCCCCGCTGTCAGGCTGGAGCAATAATGTTGGTACAACCAGTTAGGGAGCAACTACACACTCAGTTATTGTGGCAGAGACAAGGAACTGGGAGAGGAGGGAGGCTGGGGAGGAGTTATGGTCCCTCCCCTCAAAAGATTGCTGCTGGAATAGCACAGCAGCCTTTTATTAAGGTGTCTCCTCAGTTTTGTAATTTCTCATGCAGTCACTACATTCAAACCATTCAAATCAATTTAAACCATTCAATTCAAACCATTTTCCAATATATATATGTTTATTTTTTTACCTGGTTATGCAGGCCAGCTCACACCTTGTGTTAAAACCAGTGATAAAACTCCTTCTGTCTTGAGGAACAACCAGAACGTTTATCCAGGACACCGAGGGGCTAAGAGGAAAAATTGGATTTTACCATTTGTTAAGACGCTTTCAGATATTCATATCTGTGCCTTTCATTCTTCTGCCCTTTCTCAGGAGACTAAAAGAGTTAAAATAGCTTCTGAAGGGACTCATGATGTTCTCATTATATTGTGTACTAAGTGTTGAATCTGTGTTGAGGAAAATGTTTAAAATGGTTGCTTAACTTTCGTAGTATTAGGAAAAGACCCTAAATATTGCAGTCATTTAAATATAATGAGAAATAAATGCAAAAAATTGATGAAATAAAGAAATACACACTGTACGGGACTATCACATCAGGGATCCAATTAAAAGGAGTTCTTCTAATAAATATTGGTTTAATAATGTAAACTTGTGATTGCTATATTATTACAACAAAAATAAAATTAACAAGATTTAATGGACTGAGCAGCCATTAATTTTCACTTGTTAATTTATTAGGAACTTCTAATGCTGTTAGATGCACAGCAATGCCATTATCCTGCATGAACTAGTTGATGAAATAAATAGGGCCAACAAGTGCTTGAATTAAATTGAAATCAGTTTTTATTCCCAAATTATCTCTCTCTGTTGTTTGGGTTAATTTTTTATTATTACTATGTTTTAGCTTTCCTCTACTGAGTGCAATTAAATTTTCAGGGACGGGATGCAGCACTCCTCCAGCCAGCCTTATGAATAGTCCTAATTAACTTTTGTCCTTGTCTGCCTTGATGTGTTTGTAAAAAACTCTTTTCCAGTGCCGAGCTGCCCGTGCTGATGGGCAGAGAAGGGAGGGACAGGAGCGAGGGGAATGAAACCAGAGCAGAACTTCTTCTCCAGACCCTGCAGTTCCACGGGGTGACTCCAGCAGGGCCAGCAGATGTTTGCTAATTCCTTTTGGAATTGGTGGTAATTGGGCTCTTGGCACCGCAGCACAACTTTGTGCAGCTGAGGAGCCAGTAATGTGTGGATTGTTGCGCTAATGCTGCTTTTAAAGGTGTTTTAAAGCCTTTCAGACCTGATCTTCATTTGCTGGCATCTCTTTGCCCTCAGAGTGGTGGGACTTGCCCTTAGGGAAGTTTGATTACTCCAGGTACTGTGGCTCTGTAGAAACAGTATAAAGCTTGAGCTCTTTTTTTCTGTGTTAAAGACTCAGCTCCTCCGAGGGCACAAATGTGAGTGGGAATAGATTATTCCTGCGTAGTAATAGCAGCTCTATTAAAAACCCAACCAAATAAAACCAAGTGTAACCCTTATCTTCACAAGAGCCCAGCCAGGTAAGAAATAACACCCTGCTTTTTAAAAGGTCACCCAGGGATCATCTGAGCTCCAGCAGGAAATCTTTGTTAGCTGAGGAAACCTAAGATGTTGAAGCTGCACAGTTCCAGCTACCCAGATTTGTTCCTTCAGCAGCAAGGGAGGTTTTGGTGTGTGCTGCAGAGAGTTCTGACAGTAGCAGCTGCTGCTGCTGTGGAAAACATGGATTATATCTCTCACTGGTGAGCCTCGTGAAAGAACGTGCTTAAAACTCCAGTAAAACCTACCTGTGAGAAATGTAACCTGTGGGAGCCTAGGAAAGGTGAGGAGGAGATCCTGATAAATTCTATACATCACAAGAAATACCTTCACGGCTCACTTGCTGTTCAGCCCTGGGTTATGAGGGCAAGGAGGGGACACGTTTGAGGTGGTGCAGCTGTGCCCAAATTGTCCTGGAGCACCTGCACAGGTGGGCTGGGTGCCTGACCCTGTGATGGGACCGTCTGCTTTTGGAAAACGAGGGGTGTGAATCCTAGAGAGGGATTATATTGGGTGATGTGTCAGGAGATTGATCCTCTCCCTGGGATTCTTGCTTTCTCCAGGGCTCTCAGGGTGAAAATACTGGGTGAACCCTCCTTAGCTCACTTTGTAATTTGCAGTTGAGAATTTCAGTAAATTTTCCTTACAAATTGCGTCATAGGAAAGGTCGGAGTTTCTGAAATGGTGATGTTCATTAACCATAACTCAATCTTTTTTTTAAAAAGGAAGTCAAAACAGAAATTTCCTCCTTTGTGGTGAAGCTGCAGCCAGCAGTGGTTGAATGATGGATGCTGACACTGACTCTCCTTTTTCACAACAAAAGAGGAGAAACTTTGTCCTTCCTGTTTTAGTTGCTTGAACATGAAAAGAGAAATTCACTTAGTCTTTGCACATGTAGAACAGTTAAGGTTTACAGAAATATTGGGCTGAGAGGAAGACATCTGTGGCATGTGAGAATGCCTCTGTTTCTGTGTTGAATGTGTGACTGTTGTTGCTTTATCTACTTAACAGCTGGAGAATTCTTTTTCCCTCAAATTTCCTTTCCCTCCATTAACTGGAATTTTAGTGTTGCTATGTGGGAAGACAAAGACCCAACTACAAGAACCTTTAATTTTGTTATTCTGAGGAAGACCAGATGTGGGGTTTTTTTCATGGGGATACGAAGTCTATGGTTTCCATACATATGAAACTGTACAGAAAGGTCCTCATTATTTGTTGAACAAATTGTTATTCCTCTGGACTCAAGATGCAGTGCCACTTTGTAGCACATGTGTAACAAACAGTATCTGAAAAATTCTATCAGTGTTTAAAAAGCACTCAGTCTAAATTAAAGGCTAATAAGCAGCTGGAGGCTTTTCCCACTCTTTTTGTGTTTCTGTAGTTACATGAATTTCAGTAAATTCACTTCCAATATACAGGCAAGTGAGAGTCAAGCCAGCACAGGAAAGCAGTGACCTGGAAACAGGGGAGAGGTGTTTGTAGGTTAAATATTGTCCACTTTTCTCTTTTAAATTCAGGGATTTGGTGGCTTCTGTGGGTTCTTTGCAGGATTTGAAACCTGCCCAGCAGAGCCTGTGAGAGCTGGGGGCTCCAGCCCCAGAAAGCTGGGCTGGAAATCTGGCAGGAAGCCGGGCAGGGTTTAGCTGGAAGTTTGATGAAAATGATACTTCTCTGCAAAACATTTAATTTTTCAGAGGAGTTCACTCATATTTCAGTGAGGGTTTGCTGGTGGGGCCAGGCAGACCCTCCACATTTGTAGCTGAGGTACTTCTGGAGTGGGTGATCCTGTGCCTGGGCAGAAGGCAGCATTGGGCTGTTCTGAGTTTAGGGTTTTTTTTTTCCTTTATTTAACCATTTTAACCAGCTTTCAAACCAGTAGTGAAGCCCTTATTCCAGTGTGCCCCTCCCCTGCCCCACAGCTACACAAGCTCAGGAAGCAGAAATGTTTTCTAGATAAAGCCCCCCACAATTACAGGCCTTGAACTGAGGACAGCTCAAGGTCTGCTGGTGACATCTGTCCCTGCCTTCCCAACAATCAGCAGCCTGTGGGATAAAAAGTCTGGAACAGTTACTGATGTTGGCCTGGAACCTTCAAGCAAAACTCCAGTGGGCACTGGAGATGCTGGATTAGTGACCATCTAAGAGTTTCACAGGTTTGGAATGGGCAGACTTAGAGATGATTTGGTTATTCTTTCTCCATATCTGCTTCTAGGGCCTAAATTTACTCAATATAAGTTCCACCATCAGTCAGATCTGTCCTATTGGCCTGTTTTGTGACATTGTTTTCTGTTCAAAATTATCTTTTTTTTTTAATAGCCAGTTTTTGCACAAGAATGGGAGAAAGTGCAAACCAGAAGATGTGAAACCACTGTGGTAGAATGGAGCTTTACACAGCAAAATGGCAAATTTTAAAGAGCAGAAAATCACTGTCCACTTATTGGAGCTGATACAATTTTCTAGATGGTTTCTGTTGCCAATAAAAGTCTGCTGGTATTCTGCAAACTGAGCTGAGCTTTGCTCTGAATTAGATGCCATAAATAACTCGTGTGTAGGTAGACAGCTGATCATTGAAGCTTTTCCCCAAGCCTGGTTTTGTTTGTTTGGGAGAACTACAGGCTGAAAGTTCAGGTACAGAATTGCAATTGCATCTTTGTTTTTCCCAATCATAACTGAATAAAGATGGGCTTTCAGTTGTGGATTGCTGCATAATGAATGCACATTGTGGCTGGGGAAGAGTGAAAATATCATGGTTTGTTCCACACCGTGCAACTGTGCAACTGTGAGCAAAACACTGCACCCTGCTTGTACCTTAACTACCTCCCAAATGCAGTCCTTGCCTGTCAGGGAATTTAATTACAGTTGGGAAAGCTCTTAAAATCCCAGGGTTTTAAAAACCTGTTGCAAACCTCATTACCTTGCTGCTTTAAAAAGCTTTCTGCTGCTGCCCAGCATCTCATTTGCGCTAAGAAAGCGATTTTAATTTTTGTTGGAAACTCTCTTTGAAAATATGCAGGTGCTACGTCAGTGAGAATATTAGAATTCCACAGATGTTTGGTGGTAAACCTTGGCCGGGTTTGCCTAATATTTATCTATTCATCTCTGTAGCAGTGCCTCCTGTACACATGGAATATTTTGACTGGTTGATACACATCATACCACAGAGTTCTGCTCCCGAGCTCCAGTCTGAGGTCTGTTAGCACAAGTCCAGGGGAAACTCTATACGTGTAGCCTCATGTTTTCACTTAAGTAATATTCTATAGCCATGTGTGAATTTAATGCCATCCAAACACAGGATGGGAAATGAAAGAAATGTGTGTCTGTTGCTGGTGGACTTTTACAACCATGACCTGCAGCAAAACCACTTGGAAAAATGTAATTTCTGTACCTATAGCTGTGTCTTTTTACTGACTATTTTGGCAGCCTCTGAGTGTTGAGCACTCACATCTATTTGCTTCAAAGCTCCTTTGCATCTGAAGACTTGTGGGGAATTGTTCTGAAAGAGATGACTGAAAACTAATAGCTGGCCATCTGGCTGGAAACAACATTATTAATTAAACGTTCTCTTTTAAATCATTTACAAGTTTGAAATAAATGCTCCTTTCAAAGCTAGTGAAGCAAGATGAATCTGAAGCCTTGCTGTGGGAAACAAAGTATTTAATGTATCTCCTCACTAAAATTAAGGATGGAGAAATAACATCTGAGATCAGGGTTGCTTAGATAAGCTGAGAGCAAAACAGCCTCTGGATTTTTTCCCTGTGTGTTTTACATGGTTACTTTCCTTGGAGGAGAACAATTAATGCTGGCAGCTACTCCCATTTAAAAAGAATAATAATAAATCTTTACTATACAATATTCATTGAGTCCTCTTAAAGACCTTTTCATTATGTGCTTTTGAAGGGGGGAGCATTTGTGGCCTCTCATTTTATATCAGAGTTCTGATCTTAAATCCTTTAGAGCAGAAGGATTTTTTTACCCTCTTTTGCTGATGGGGAGATTGAAGTCCTGAGAATGGGCTTGATTTACCTGAGGCTAATGGGGCAAAGGACTCTTTGGGGCAGACATCCTAAGGCCTGCTGCAGTTTTCCATATCCAGGATTGAAGTGGATTCTTCCTGTGCTCTGGATGGAAAACAGGGATCAGTTCAAAAGCTGCTCTCTCTGTGTTACACCAGTAATTTGTAGCATGGGGATTTTATATTCATAAAACTAATTTTCAGTTAAATAGAGGGAGAAGCCTCTAGCATTTTAGAATTGTGTGGATTGGAAGGGACCTTCCAAGCTCGTCTTTTCCAGCTCCCTCGNTCTTTTCTTGCTTTCTATTTTTAGGATGGCATTTCAGAATTTCTGCTCTACTGCCAGACCAGCTATTCCAGAAGAAAGAGGAAAGGTGGGAGGTAGAGCTAATGAGCACTGTCAGTAATTTGCCTTTTGAGTTTGTGTTCAAAGTTTATATGTTTCCAATTTATCTGGTAGTCAGTGAAAGATCTGTTTGTGCTTGAAGCCATTGATCATGCACATTTGACAATCTCTTCAGTAAAAAGAGAAGAGCAGGAAGTTTAGGACTGGAGAGAGGCCATTAAAAGTTTTAGGACAATTTTTTATTTTGTTATATGTGTATGTGTATATTTAGGTT
>VYZR01000058.1:5505-21097 GCA_013400675.1 Oxylabes madagascariensis | reverse complement strand
TTCCTTGTCTTTTTGCCTTCACTGAAGCCACT
The DNA here is from genome assembly GCA_013400675.1 of Oxylabes madagascariensis. Lineage (NCBI taxonomy): Eukaryota > Metazoa > Chordata > Aves > Passeriformes > Timaliidae > Oxylabes > Oxylabes madagascariensis. The sequence goes on along the minus strand of VYZR01000058.1, from coordinate 21,065 downwards.
CATGAAATTATTTCAGCTAAAACCTCTCATTCCCTGGAATTCGGGCTCTTCCTCTGCAATACATAAAGTGATAGATCAGCACCTAATAAAAGCGGGATTACCTCTGAGCTGGAAATAAGTAGAAAGAACCTACTGTGGAAATGACAGGGCTTGCTTGTCATTACAGATTTAATAATAATACTTGTAGTAACTCCAGCAAGGTGAGGGTCTTCAGGGGGCTTTGTCACAAACTGCTTTTTACTCCTTGCAAACTCTCCCGACTTTGGCTGTTCCAACTGTTCCGATGCTCTCGCTGCAGTCATGCAAATATCACAAGCTGTTCAACTTGTTCATTTCTTCTCTTGGAAAGGCAGAGAGGAAAAACAGCCTGGACTTGCACCCTGGAGGGAGCTGTGCAAAGCCAGGCTAAGGATTCTGGGGGGGGGAGCTGTGGAGTTTTCTGTTCTTTTGTTGATGATACTTTGCTTTCTGTCATCTCTTAGCAAATAATGAATAACAGCGATGGTGTGCTGCGAGACATGAAATCTGGAAGTGTTTATTCCAATGTGTGCGTGAAGCAGAGTCATCACCAGAGCCAAGTTTCTCACGGGCTGGTCTGGTTTGTGCCTGGGGCAGGAGTTTACAGCTATCTCGGTAATAAAGGCTCAGGGCCTCTGGTATTTCTGCTTCCCAGGTTCCCTGTGCCTGGCAATTACTGTCCCTTCTGGGATCAGCACCTGTCTCTAATTTCCAGCAGTAACAAAGGACTCTGCTCTATAAAACCCTTTATAAAACCCTCTGTTTGTGTGTGGAGCACTTTGCTTTTACAGTCCGGGGCTGGAGGACACCACAAAAGCAGATAAAAGCCAAGTGAAGCCGTTGCTGCAGTAGGCCTCAAACAAACTTTAAAAATCGTGAGGTTTTTCCTTCCTTCCCTTCGTGGTTTATTTTTGTCTTTCTTTTTTTCTGTGGGGGAGGGGGGTGTGCGGTGAAGATTTACTAAACACGAACACTGAAATTTCGTTGGGGATGTTGCACTCTGTTGTTCGGGAATTTTTTTTTCACCTTCCCCACCTTAAGGACTGCTTTTTTAAAACAAGGATTTCCACCAACTCAGTCCTGCAGACCTTCCCATGGCCACCTCTGTGTCCATGCTGAGCTGGAGGAAGCTCCTTTGCCCTGTGCAGCCTCAGGATGAGTAATAATGGTCCCAGCACATTCACATGTGCTCGGGGTCCTGCGTGTTCTGAAGAATTTTGCCAGATTGAGCCTCCTGTAAGTCAGTGGAACCGATCACATGTCTGAGTTTAACCATGTAATTCCCTTCCTGAGAGCTGCAGCTGCTTCTGCAGGGCTGTGGCACTGCCTGAGCTGTTGTCACATCCATGTGTTTCTGAGAAGTGCTTTCCCTGCAGTAATATTGCTTCAATTTTATTTTTCACTCTTCGTAGCAGATCTATTTAACAGCAGGGTTGCTGCTTCTTTGGACTCTAAAAGCATTTTGGACAGGACTGCTCGTTAAGGGATTTTTCAGCTTGCAGTGACTGCAGTCTGCTTACTAAATATCTGCTTACTAATATCTGCTTACTAAATATCTACTTACTACTTTTCTTCGGGTTTTAAAGAAAGTGGGACATCAGATAATTACTTTAACTCCTTGTTTCCAGTAATTACATCTCTCCGGGCCAGCAAATGTGAAACAAAAAGAGGCATTCCGGGACTGAGTGAGGATGTGGCTTCATGTTACAGCTCTGATTTAGCCCGGTGGTAGAACACCATTAAAAGGCATGATCCCATTTCTGGCTGTCTCCGAGTTTGCTGCAGTTCTGAGTCTCTTTTTATCTTTATGGCAACGAGACCACCCACTCTAATACCTTGTAAATGGTGCACTTTTGAATCAGAGCTTGTGGGTAGAGTTTTGACCTCTACTGAAATTAGTAACCTGGACAAGTGTGTCTTTCAGAAATGCATCCTGTCTTTATTTAAAGATACCAAGACAGAGATTCCACTATGTTGTTGTTCTTTTTTTTTTTTTTTTTTTTAACAGCTAATAGTCTCCTCACATTAAAAAAAAGTGCCATATTTCAGCTGCAATTGGCCCAGTGTCATCTTATAGCATTGCTTCATTTTACCTCTCTTGGCCAGACTGAGAAATCCTGCATTATTCCCTTTTTCCCCTTCAGTAAACATACTTCTTACCCTGCTGGGATTCAGACCTCACTCATCATTGTCTTAATAGAAACAATAGATTGAAACTCTCATATCTTTTGTATTAAGATGTTTTCTTTTGCCCTAAACTGTTTTTGTGGGTTTATTTTTACCGAGCTGTATGAAGCTGATTGCTTTACAGAAGTCTAAAAGCATTATGTTTAGAAAATTACCTTTTATCAACCAAATTTCTCCTCTAACAAGGGAATTAAACTAAATTTGAGAAGATTTAAAGTTAGATTGCACCTTAATTCTGTGGGGGTCTTAATCTTTTTCACTGGAGAGAAAAATGTAGCCTTGTTCCTGCCTGTAGAAGTCTCCCACCAAATGATGTTAAATCAGGTGATGGTGAATTTTGTCTCATTTGGGGTTTTTTTAATGTTTTGGGTTGTGCGCCGTTGTAGCTTTTGCTCCTCCAAAGGACTTTTCTGAGCCCAGTTCCAGGAGGGTAAAGGCACTTGGGAAGTCACATCCTTATTGCTGATTTAGTCTAAATCAAAGCCTGGGATTTGCCTCATGTTGGAGAGGGATGGGATGTGGGAACGTGGCTGTCCCATGGCCTGACACTTCTGTGGAACCCAGACTTCCCAAATTCCTCTGCAGGGCCAGCCCAGGCACGACTCCAGAGGTTTTTTCCTTCTTCCCACCTGGAGAATCCCTGTGATTATTTGTGGCACTTCTGATTCTGCCTGGAAATAGTTTTGGAGAGTAAGAACTATTGAAGGAAGGTGGGCAAATCACCCAGGAAAGTCTCATTAAAAATTTTTCATTAAAAAACCCCTCACCCCTGAGGAGCAGAGCAGTGCTGGGTGATGAACCAGCTCACTTGTACTATGGCCAGGAGCAGCAGTGAAGCAAGTCAGAGGTGAGATTTGAGTGTGATTCCCACAATTTTAGGAAAAATAGTAATTTAACATCATCTGTCTTCTTTCTTATTTATCTTTGTTTTTATTTAAGATCTACTAGGATTTTACAGTTTCAGGAGAGGTGTGGGAAAGACAGATATTACCCATCCTTCAGATATTTCTTTTATGGGTAAATTCAGGACAAAACAGTGTCTTGTTTCAAGCTGCACTTAGCATTTCTGCCCTGAGGGAAGAGCAGGGTTGCAGAGCATGGAAGGCTTGCTTGGACAAGCTGCAATGAATGTTAAATAACTGTTTGGGAGCAGCGCGTGCTTTTAACTTAATAAATATACATTGTGGTAATGTTAGAGGAGACCTCAGGATTATAATTATTTCAAATATGCTTTACAAGTGCTTAGCAAAGCAAAGCAGTTCGGAGTCTCAGTGAGGAGCACACGCTCTGAGGAGATGCAGGGAATTCTCCTTCATCCCGTGTGGTTTAAGGCAGCAGAAGACGTCTGCCTGTCCTTTGGCATCCAGCAAGGGCTGGAGGTGTTCAGTAGCACTGGAAGATGTATTTAAATACGTCCCATGATGGCAGAATGATCCTCAGGTGGAGTCCAGAGTTGCTGAACACCGGCTGAGCAGTGAATTCTGCTGAACTGAGATTGGTACCTTGAACTTCTTGTGCCTGAGATGCTGCAGTTCCAGAGAATAATTAGAAATGTTCCTTTTGACTGATTGATAAACTGATAAGCTTGGAAAGCTTAAAGGTCTGTGAGCAGAAGGATGAATTATTTAGCATTTATCTGAGTGGTTCTGAGGTCCAAAAGGAGCTCCCTGTGCCTGTTATTTCAGGGTTCCTCTGTTGTGAGTTTGGTTAGATAAAAAGGCTCCTACTTGGAGGTGGTTGCCATTCTGTGGAATCTTTTATTTACTTTATTCTTGCGTTTAATCTAGAGCAGAATGAACTCCAGCACTTCGGAGGCAATTAAAGTAGGTAAGATTATAAACTGTTGTGGTGCAAATTGTCAAAAGGTGATTAATGCTGGGGGCTGTTTATTTATTGTGATTGTGTGGACAGTGGCCAACACAGAGCTGCATTGTTCATTGTGATGCAAACCCTGGAGGCAAAGCTTGGGGCACTTCTCTTTCTGTTCAGGGTTTCTGGGACAGAAGTGTGTGTTTGGAAAGCTCAGCCCCAGATCCTCGGGCTGCCTGGATGGTCTCACAGTGGGAATTGACTCCACAAAAATAATGGGAGCTGAGATGCCTCTCCAGAGTCAAACTTGTTCCCCATGTGCAGTGACATAATTGGAGTTTCTGGACTTACCACAACCTGTAGCTTTGACCAGGCACAAAGAAATGTAGAAACCTTCAAGCTCTGCCCAACTTTTTTTAGATGAATCTGGGAAAACCTGGAAGCTGTTTAAAATGGCAAAGTGATTAATTTCCACTTCATTTCTTCAGCTGGAGTCAATACTTGGACAAGAGCTGCACCCTGGGAACCAAGCATTTAAATGCAGGCTGAGAAGAAAGGAGATTGCTCACATACCCTTTGGCTTGTTTCTGCTCAAAATAGCTCTTACAAATGGAAATCGGTGCCCAGCTTGCCCTAACTGGACCTGCAGTGGGCCCTGTTCTTTCTCTCAGTGTGGGGGGACTGTCACAGCCTGTCCCTAAGTAAATCTGATGTGCGTTTAATGATGTGTCATTTCTCTGGGGAGATTTTAGGGTTGGCTTGTTCCTATTTGGGGTTCCTCAGTCAGAAATCACATCCAGGGTGTAACACACGGCCAAGGAAGCGCTCCAGCATTTTCTGAACCTCTGGATTTCCTGGGCGCTCGCATGCAGCACTCTGTGGTGTCTCCAGGTTTTTTTTGTGGGAGCACATTCCCATTTTCCTCGCTGTGACTCCCCTGTGCAGCACACGAGCCGTTTCCTGTTGGCAGCAGCAGGGACGATGTGGTTTAAAAGCAGCTCTGCCATCGCATTCCAGGCCGAGGAAACTCAGCCAGCTCCCAGCTGCCCTCCTTCCCAGGCACTCCTCAGATCTGAGCAGGGGATGGGATACACCCGGGATGAATTTGGGGACAAACAGCCCATTCCCAGGCATCATCCTTCCCAGGGAAAGTGTGCCCGAGGCCGCATGAAAGGGAAGGAGGGAGGTGGGATGGGGCCGCTTGGCTCTCAGAGGAGCAGCCTGGGGTGAGCAGGACAATGCGGGAGTTCCTTCCTCCTCCAGAAAAATGGCCAGGCTCATCATGTGCTCCAGCAAAATTTATGGGCTACTCGGATGTACAGGTTTTTTTTTGGGTTTTGAAAAGAAGGATCAGCTTGCAGAACTGTTAGATGTTGATGCCAGATGTATTTGGATGTGGTTTGCTTTGTTCTTAAACAATAGACAGTTTTAAAGAAAGAGGAATATTCCTTGTGCCCATATGTCCCATTGTTTCCAGCATGGGTATAATCCTGGCTACGGGGCTCAGCATTATCATGCTGATTCTTCTGGGAGTGACTCATACAGTTGGATATTTGTCATCGAGTTTGCGGAATCTTTGATCTCTGCCCTTCTTTGCTGATCAAATCTGGGATCTTCATCCTGTGCTGGAGTTGGGAAGCAGTTCTGAAGGAGGAAATTCCAGGGCTGCACACCTAAGAGGTGCTGGGGCTGTTAGGTGTGAGCAATTAGTTCTGTTGCAGTTTTTCATGGGGCTGTGTTTTACTAGCAGGGATTTCAAAGGGAAATAATATGCAGATTAAAAAAAAAAAATTCTAATGGCAGACCAACAGCATGAATAATATGATAAAAATAAAAAATAATTTGCAGAATACTCTAAAAGGAACAAAGAAATCCTCCTGGTGACACTTTCAATGTAAGTAAGTATCTCCTTCTTCCATGAGGGTACATAAAATGTACTTTGAAAATGATAGGAAGCTATCAGGAACTCATGCACCTGAGGATCATTTAGCTTTTTTTTCTTGCTTGGAATTCTCAGTTCTTAACTAGTTTACCTAAGATGTCAGTGAGTATCTTTGATTCCTCCCTGAAATTCTGGCCTGATGGCTGAAGATGCTGCAACACGATTTCCTGGCTGTGTGACCCAAACTAGGAGTGATGAAACCATAATTGGATTAAATGTTTTCCTTTACCGTTGGGGGGACATGGATAAAATTTGTGCCTTTGAGTAGTTTTGTTTTGCCCGTGCTGGTTAAAGGTCCTGGGCTGGTGGCTGTGTCACAAAGGGCTGAATAGCAGATGGCAACTATGGAAGTGTAAATTAGCAGCAGCTGACAGTTCTGGAGAGCCATTGATTGTGCTGGGCCCTTTCTGGGGGTGAAGTGCTAGATATTCCATCAGCACAGAATAGAACTTCCTTGGAATCTTTCACTCCGTTAACCCATCATTTTCTCTGGCTGTTCTTTTATTCACCAGAATAACTTGTTGTGTGAGACCTGGATTCCAACCTATGGACAAAAACTCCTAGGCTTTGCAATAGCCAAAATTTGTAGTTTTGAATTTTTTGTCCTTTTCCTGCTTCATATTCAGGCACACAAAGGTGAGGGAGGAAGGAGAGGGGGTCTAACGTTCCCATCGGAAGTGTCTGGGGGAATTTTGGCTCTCTCCAGCAATTTTTTTGCTGACTTGGGAGTGGTGGTGACAAGTTTTCTAAAAAGTAACATCCGGTGTCCTTGGCCAAGTGAGTCCTGAATGTGATTCAAGGTTTTTCAGGGAAATAGTGGATTTAGCAATACAGGATTATAATATTGGCTCAGCACCTTGGGTACCTCCTGGCGTGTGAGGCATCACAGGAGCTTCCAGGGCTTCCCGAAAAGTCTTGGCAAAGGTCTTGGCAGCAAAAGAAAATCAGGTTTCTGGGTCTTGATACAGCACCAGCATAAGATGTTTGATTACCTTCTACAGCAAAAAAAAATTACAATTTTTTTACCTAGTTTTAGTCAGTTACTCAAAATGGCAATCACATTTTTAAATGTCTTTAGTATTGGATTATTGGCCTTTTTTTTTTTTTTCCTCAGAAGTCCAATCAAATTAAAGCATAACATGAATGGAGTAGAGCAGCAACCCCAAAGCATTTGATGCTTTCCCCAGCCTAATAAATAATTTAGTGGATATGCAGACTGTGGTACAACAATGTTTGGATGGTGATGCTTTACTCCATGACTGCTCCCTAGCATGGAAATGTTACATTAACACTGGATAAAAGGAAAATACAGGACTTAAAGTCAAGGGAGATAATCAGGTTTGCTGGTAAAGATCTTCAAATCCAGCTGCTGCTGCAAATCTGGAAATTACTTTTGTGTGCAGCAAAACTTCTCAGGTGTTCCCTTTTCAGCCCTGGAAGTGAGGAGGGAAAGTGTATGGAACATCAGGATTTCCAGGTCCCTTTTCAGCCCTGGAAGTGAGGAGGGAAGGTGTTGTGTGGAAAAACAGCATTTCCAGGTCCCTTTTCAGCCCTGGAAGTGAGGAGGGAAGGGATTGTGTGGAAAATCAGCATTCCCAGGTCCCTTTTCAGCCCTGGAAGTGAGGAGGGAAGGTGTTGTGTGGAAAATCAGCATTTCCAGGACTCTGAAGCGAGGCTTTGGTTCCCACCCCTCAGGCTGGGGCTCTCCTGGCTGGAGCAAGTGGGAGTTGAGAACTGACTCAACTTCATGGTAGGTAAAGAAGTGATTTCAAACACAAGCAATTTATCTGCATATTGTTGAGGATTTATTTGTGGCTGGATTTCATTGTTTGGAAATATTTGTGGTTTTACTCCGAGGGGAGTTCGGGGGGGGGGGGACTGCCCCAAATTGCTTCTGCAGCTGCTGGAGGCTCCGTGAGCGTTCCCTGCTCTCCAGCCGGAGCTGCTGCTCCTTTTTGAGGATTTTTGTCCCATTTTAGCCCGGAGCAGCTGTCCCTGGAGCCCTGTTCTGTCCTGCACTGCAAGGGGGCCTCGCTGGGGGCAATGGGCGGAGCAGGGACAAAGGGGATCAGAGCTGCCGGGACAGATCCCAGATCCATCCCAGCCCCTCTGGGCTTCCCTTCCCTCTGGGATACTGGTCCTGCGTCCTGCTGGGTGAAGCAATCGGTTCTGGGTGGGTCTGGCCCTGTTCGGTGTCAGGGTTGGCTTTTCCTGCCCGAGTGACGAGGAGTGGCATCATCTTTGGCATCACTTTGGAGCTGGATCACCCAGCAGCTGCATCTGAGAGCTCTTCTTATTTTCACTCTTTCGGGGTCTTGTTCCTCTCTACTTTATCGCTTAGGCACACACATATATACATATATTTACCTTTTGAAGAAATCTGGTATTTTTCCCTTTTTACTGACTTTTTCAACTAGAAAAAGGCATCAGGAGCATCTTTAAGCCGCACTTAGCAAGCAGTTAAGGTGAACGCTGAGGTGTGATCCAAGCAGGCACTGCAGTATCAATTCTGCACTTAGGGAAGGTCTCTCCCAAGTTTTAGGAGCAGCAAGGAAGGCTGGATTCAGAGACTCCTATTATTCAGCACTCAGGAATGTAATTTTTTCCCCTTTTACTTATTTTTTCAACAAGAAAACATCAGGAGCATCTTTAAGCCGGACTTAGCAAGCAGTTAAGGTGAACGCTGAGGTGTGACCCGAGCTGCCCCTGCAGCATCAATTCTTAGGGAAGGTCTCTCCCAAGCTTTAGGAGCAGCAAAAAATCCTGGATTCAAAGAGATTCCTGTTATTCACCACTCAGGAATGTAATTTTTTCCTCTTTTACTTATTTTTTCAACAAGAAAAAGGCATCAGGAGCATCTTTAAGCCGCAGTTAAGGTGAAGGCTGAGGTGTGACCCGAGCTGCCACTGCAGCATCAATTCTTAGGGAAGGTCTCTCCCAAGCTTTAGGAGCAGCAAAAAATCCTGGATTCAAAGATATTCCTGTTATTCACCACTCAGGAATGTAATTTTTTCCCCTTTTACTTAATTTTTCAGCAAGAAAACAACATCAAGAGCATCTTTAAGCCGCACTTAGCAAGCAGTTAAGGTGGATGCTGAGGTGTGACCCGGGCTGCCACTGCAGCATCGATTCTGCACTTGGGGAAGGTCTCTCCCAAGCTTTAGGAGCAGCAAGGAAGGCTGGATTCAAAGAGGCTCCTGTTATTCAGCACTCAGGAATGCAGAGCCTTGCTCCAGCCGGGTGTGGGCGGCTGTTTGGTTTGCGGTTCTTGCTGGGGGGTGGGTGATTTTTAAAAGCACTTGCTGAATTCGCATTCGGGTGAATAATGGCTACTTTATACACAAATGATAAATGTTAGTCAGAGCCGAGCGAAAGAAGTTTCTTGTGTTGGTCATGGATTTGGCGTATCAAAAAAAAAAAAAGGGAGAGGGGAAAGGGAAAAGAGAGAGCAAGCCCAGAGTTTCAGTGCTTCAGAAACTGCAAATTAAACAGAGCTGCATTTATGTTATGTGACATCTCTAAGCCTTTGGCTCTCTCGACTTAATGCCAGATATCTAATTTGGAAATATTTATTGTAGCTGGCATATCTTTTAGGAGCCTGTCATCACGGAAAAACTGTCATCAAACTGTCCTTGCTAACTTGGTTCTGCTAAGTGACTTTTTTTTTCAGTGCTTCAGAGTCAGATGAATTTCTGCTTTCCTATGGCACATAGTGGCTGCTACAGAAAAGCTTCTAGGATCTTAACTGCATTTATGCGCTGGGTTATTTTTGGTTTGCTTTAGTTTTGGGGGTATTTTTTCAGTCTGGAATCAAAGATTCTGCAAAATCAGGTGCTTGAAGCTGCATACTTTGAGTATTAAAGGTATCTCTGACAGAACACCTTGATACTTGTTTTTCCCTCGAGTGCTGAGGGCTCACCAGCCCCTCTCAGACTCACACTCTGCTGACCTGATTTTTTCAGGTGACTTCAGTGCATTAATATGGAATGAGGATGGAGTTCTACATGAAAAAACAAAGAGCAGGTTAGGCATAGAACATGTTTGAGGATGGAATTTTATTTTCCGGCTGACTTTGGTTTCTAAACGCTTTATTTGCTTATTGTTGATTTGCTGTTATTGCTCCTTTAGAAAAGCAAAGCTCAGTGCTCCATGCCTGGCTGAGGTTAATCCCAGTGCCTGGGTCACTGACATACTTCCTCTGGATCCAATATTTTTGCTCTCCCGCTGTTCTCAGCCAGGTGCCCAGAATTCCCAGCTGTAATACCTGCCTTAACTTGGTGTTAGATCCCAAAAGAAGCATCCCAGGGTGTCGAATCCAATAACAGGGGTTTGCCTTTGGGGAAAAAAAAAATACAAAATCCAAACTACAGCTCCCAGAAGGGCACAATGAGATTTAGGGGATAGAGATGATTTTGATTTGAAACAGATCCGTGCAAATCTTTGCTGGTCTGGTTGGTTCTTCTCTGCCCCAACAGTGAGACTTGTTTAAAATTAGGCTTGGCTTTGCTTATTTTAAATTATGTGTCAAATACCGAGCCTCAGACCCAAAGGGAACCAATTCAGGACACTCTGGATGAAGCTGAAGGAAAGGGAACGAGTTCAGGACACTTTGGATGAAGCTGAACAGGGACTCCTTGCTCTGCTAAACATCCTGGCAGAAGTGGAGTAGAGAAATCCCAGTTCCACCGAAGGGAAAAGGATTCCTCCTCTTGACTTCCGTGCAGCAACTACAGAGGGTCGCCGAGGCAAGTTTTTAATTAATTTTTGTGGGGGGGGGAGGAATCCACAAATATTTCCCTGGTTTCTGAGAGATGAAAAGGGGCCTGCCTATCGCTTTTAACGTCAGTGATGTTAATAATGCAAAGCCACAAAAAGGAAATTAAACTTTAAAAACCATGTTAAAATAACACCGAGAATTTGACTATAGCCCACAGAGGCAAGAAAGTTCAAAGGGAAGAGTGAACTTTATCTGACCCTGGCGTGCCTAGGAGTTGCAACACAGTTTCTATGTAATATTATCCAATTTTTAGAGAGGCTGTAGCCGAGCAGGAAGAGGAAGGTTACTGGCACCCTATTTTAAATTGGCGTTGTTCTCTGTATAGTTTGTTTGGAAAAAGACTTTAAAATCATTATTTTATCCATCCAAGCTCTGAAACTATTTTATATGTGCCTATTTAGATGATGCCTATCAGAAAAGCAAAAATATCCTTAAACTTACAGGTTTTCTGTTTTCTTTTTCCCCCAGAGAAGGTATATGAGTAAAATATCTTCCCTCTGGAGGTTAATACTCTGCTGTTCCTCTAAACTTCCTCTGTTGTTCCTCATAGCTGTAAATCACTTCACTTGATATATGTTTCTTATTAAACACCATTAAACTTTCCTGCTCTGTCTTCGTGGCTGGCGGTTTGATGGTTTTTTCCCTGTTCTGGTTGTGCTATCTTGGTTTTTGTGTGCATAGATGTGTGGGGAGGTCTTTCAGTGGGTTTTTTTGCAAGTTTGGGGTTTTGTTACAGATGTTGGCGCGTTTTGGCCCTGCACTTGAAACACTGTCAAGAAATGTAGCACTTAACAAGCTGGGAAATTCTTGAGTTAATGAGCGTTGCCTTTCTCACAGGTGCTACAACTCTTTCGGTTTTGGCTTCGGGAGGAGTTTTTAATCAGAGCTTTGAGTGTTTGCTTGTGTCTTGGCAGCCTGGGGGGAGATGTGTGCCAGCTGCCTTCTTCCCAACACGCTGGTGGAGACAGTGGGAGATGAACTCCATGCCATCGCTGCAGTTTTACCCCGGTGTGATGAGATGAGGCTGTTTGGACACACCAGAGGAGCTTCCCCTCTGTTCTTTGTTGTGTTCACCTGCAGCTCCATGCTGGGAACCTCTCTGTTTCCTTTGTTCTGGCAAAAACCTCGCCTTCCCTGTCACTCCTGCAGGTTACAGAGCTTTTTTAAGCCATAAGATCCCTTCTGCTCTTAGTGCCTGCTGTCACTTCCACTGGTGTTTTGGTTTTCTCAGAATTGATGAGGAGGTTCCTCACTAATGCTCTTAAAATCACTGAAAGTCTCCCAGCCAAATCCCTCTCAGAGGAAGCTGTGCCTGCAGCCTGGTGTGCTTGGCTGACCAGAAAACCCCAGAAGGTGCAGAGGTGTTTGTGGCCTGGGCTGGAATTTGCACATGAGTAACTCAGGGTGCAGGAGTGAAGCTGCTCCAGACCCCTGAGGTCGGGGCTGGGGAGTTTGGAGTGACTCAGAGAGGAGGGAAGTCCCCACGAGATCCCCACGTGGACAGAGCCTGGACAGCCTCAGCTTTGAAGGCTTTGGGTGGGGAATCTGCCCCGGTGGGTGGAAAGGATGTTGGGGAGAGTTTTCCCTTTGTTGTTCTGCTCTGGCCTTGGCTGAGCAGATCCATGAACTCCTCGGTTTCAGTGGTGCCACTCAGAGGTTGTCCAAGCCCTGTGGTTTCACTCTGGGTGTGCTTCACCTGTGTTTTCCTGACTCCTTGGAGGGCAAATTGTGCTCTTTGTCAGCAGAGGGGGAAAGGTTTGTTTGGTGAAGTGTGAAGCTGCAACGTGGGCACTTCAATCTGGTTTTGTGTTTGCTTTCTTGGAGGAGCTCCAGTGGAGCTCTTCTCCTCTGAGTAACCCTGGAGGCCTCCTGCACAGCCTGAGCACATGGAATTCCCACAAGAGACACTCCAAAAGAATTTTTTTTGAAATAGCAGCCAATTAATGAGAGACTGCTGCTGTAAAGACTCACTCCGTACTCATTCAAAATGTATTAGATTCTGCCAAACCACATAGAATAGATGGGACAGAGACATGAACATTTGTAAGGGAGGAGTCAGTATTTCGTTTTCCCAGTGACCTGTGAGAGACCCAGAAAGGGTGACTGGTCAAGGGCAATCTACAGAATTCACTGCTGGAGCAACATGGGAATGACGTGGAAGCCCTGGACTGTGAGAAGATTTTTTTTTATGATTTTTTTTTAAGTTGTAGTAAGCAACTGTATGCACAGACGTGGCCTGTGTGCATTTCCCAAACTCCTCCTGAGCTTTGGATCAAGTCCTAAGTCTGCAGAGAGGAGCAAGGGAGTTGTTTTTTGGGATTGTGTCTGTCCTGGGCTCTGGCTGATGCAGCAGGGGTGGCTGTGCTGTGAGGAGAAGGATGTCAGGATTGCACATGTGTTCTAAACACACTTCTCCAAGCTTTTAGGCAGGAGCACTGTAACAACCAGGGGAAAAATTAGAAATGTCTATTTTACAATAGAATATATGTAAGAAATGTTAATCTTCGCTGCTGTAAGTTATTATGAAGAATTTCCTCTCTTGTCACTGCAAGATATAAGACAAAGTTTATTATTATTTCTTGTTGCAGTTAATTTCTCAAAGAACAGACACTTGTGATAGAGGGACAGCATTGCACATGTGGCACACGAGAGCTGGGAGAGTTGCACTTCTGTTCTTGTCATCCTCCAGGTCTGTGAGTGTCCCTGTGCCTCAGTTTCCTTGCTTTGAAATGGAGCAAATCATTCCTTGGGGCACTGAGACAAGTGAGTGAAAGTGTATCAGAAATGGATGCGTCTGATGAAATGGGGGCCAGAGAATTGCATCATTACATTTAAGATAAAATTTTATTTCTCAGGTTATTGTGGGCAGTAAGTTGTGTAATGGTGTAAGGAGGGAAAATTTAATGTTCTTGAAAACGTTGTGTAGAATTTCAGTGTGGTGAGCAATGTTTCTTTTTGGGGATAGAGCAGCATGCATGGCAGGGAGCAAACTGCAGAGAAAGCTGACCTAAAACCCAAACTGCTTCCTGGAGTGGCTCAAGTGGGATTGATCTGGTGGGAAATCTCTGCTAATTATGGGGCAGGATGGGCCAGCAGGAGTGCTGGCAGTTGGAAAAGCATTGGATACCTTGCAGGTTGCTTGAGGATGATCTCAAAAGAAACTAATCCCAATTTTTAGGAGAAAAGGAATCAAAACTTGTCTTGCCAAGAGTCATGGACAGAGGAGGAGGAGGAAAAGAGCAGAGGGTAAACATGTTCATTGGTAAGGTGTTTTTAAGGCAAAGAAGTGAAGACAGTGAGTTAAATTTTGGAGTCACGAGTATTTTTAAAGTTTTACTGGTGGAGTGTTTGGTCTCTCAGTGACTTCATTCCGGCAATTTTGGTCAATTATTTTGTGTAACTCTGCCTCATGGGAGGGTGCCCTCCCAGTACAGAGGATCTTCTATCAGTCTGTGTCCTGATTTGCGACTAAATTTGGTGGGAGTTCCCCCAGAGGCACGCAATGTTTTGGCTGCACCTCTGCTAGTGCAGATCTGGCACTTCAGATGGGTTTTTGTCAGGCACAGATGGGCAGGAGCACGCTGTGACAGCAACAGGCAAGGGAAGGGGTGTCAGAAGGAGGACTCTGCTAAATCTGAGCATTTTGCAGCTCCTCCTGGAGCACGTTCTTCCTCAGGCTGACTGTGATGGGGACTCAGAGTGGCTCTGCCAGCTCAGTGCTGAGCTGGTGCAGAAACCAGGGAGAGGGATCACCCCTTGTCAAGCTCCAGGATCCAGCAGAACCCTTTTCCCTCCCTCAGCAGGTGAATGAGGGGACAGAGATCCTTAGGGAACAGGCTCTGCCTCAGCAGCCTGGGAGAGAGCAGTGGGGATCTGCTCTGGAGCTCTAGGACTCAGTCCCCACTGGAAAGGAGATTCCAGAACCCCACAAGGTTGGAAGGGACCTCTGGAGATGCTTTAGTCCAACTCCCCTGCTAAGGGAGCCAGGCTGTTCCCTGCAAAGCTGGTTCTGTGTTGTTCTGGCTTCTAGGCAGCTCCAGCCTGCTTTAAGAATTTAACCAAGCTTGGAAATGTCCCCAAAAAGCTGAGTTTTGCTGTGGAGTGTTGTGCCTTAGTGATGTTCTCCAAGGTAACTAAACAGTCTGCCAGTATAACTTTATATCAATTGTAAATGTTAATTAATTTATCATGGTATCAAAGCCATCCTTAGTGATACTGCTGCAGCAACAGTAGGGCTTCTGACAAAAAAGGGATCACAAGGAACACACTTAAATTCAATTTAATGGGGGGACAGGAGAGTCCCAAAGCTCTGCATGGGATTTCTGCCAGTTTGAAACGCAGCCCTGTGCTCCCCTGCCCACCAGCAAATAACACAGAGCTCAAATGTTCAATGGAGCTGGAGTTGGGTTGTGGCTAAGAGTGAAAGGCCTTGATTGCATAAACAGAACCAAAACACAAGGAACAATTGGTGGGAGAAAGAACAAGGAGACAAAAAAAAAAAAAGTCTTCCTAAATCATTTTAATCAGGAACACCCCACATGAGGGAGAGCTTGTTCTTTGGGAATGTGGTCTCACAAGGAGTGGTGAGTACATGCAGCCCACAATTTTGACAAGGTCAAACCATCCATTTTTCACAAGGCTTGTTCTCTATTTGTTATTTGAGGGGCTTGGGTTTGGTTTTTTGGCAAAGCAAGTTGCTTTTACTTTGTGACTTTTGGGCATCGTGACTGGAAATGTGCATTTTTTCATCAATGGAGAACATACACTTTGATATTTTTGGTATTGTGCCACCCATAAGGGCCATTTAACTTATGAGTTGTGTGTTAT
>VYZR01000053.1:4183-27356 GCA_013400675.1 Oxylabes madagascariensis | reverse complement strand
TGAGATGAAGAGAGAATCATACAGAATATTTAGCCTGACTTGCATTTTACTGACTATTTAATACAGGAGTTTCTGGGTTAACCCATTTTTGCCCTTTGTATTTTGTGATCGAGGGTAATGTTATTGAGGAAGAGGCAGATTACTCAGTCAAATGCATCTGTGATGATCACAAATTTTTTCAAACAAAATTTGCAGTAATACCCAAAATATGCACTAATGATTGTCTTTTTATTCTGCAATGCTCCAGCATATTCTTGTGTATATTTATAACATTTCTATACACTGAGTCTTCTTCCTTCTTTTATCTGAATATTCAGTGTTGTCTATTAAAAGGCATAGGATCAACGGAGCTCTCTCTTGCAAGGCTTCAATTCATTGTGGGAGAGCTGCTGGTCTATTCTATGTCATTCATCAGAAGCACAGAAGGGATCCATCCTAACCAGCTGTAGACATCCCTACTAATAGCTATAGCTGAGCTCGTGTCTCAAGTGTGTTCATAATGACTGGAGGGAAATGGTAATCTGTGGTGTGGATCAGCTGGTCCATTCTAGACATCTACTCAGGATAAAATCCATCAGAGAAACACTAGGCACCCTAATTTCTTCACTGATTATGAGAAGAGTCTAAGGCTGCTGCGTATCTGAATTCAAGATATTGGTATTCATTCAGATGACACATTAGTCCCTTGGTGCATGTTGTCAGCCGATAATTTGTTCTACTGCTTAGGGTAGCGCAGAGTGGTACTCAGGATGAACATGTTCAGCAGACAGGAAAATGTCCTACACAGCATAAAATCCTGGTCTTTCAGAGCCGTAGATGGGTTGGGTTTGATTGACAAGGAAGGAGAGAAGGATTTTGGTTGGAGAAGTGTGAAAAAAAAAGATGCAAATGTCATTTCTAGCTATATGTATGAGAAAACTGCCAGCTAGCCATACTTTTTTTTGGCTTTGGGTATTCTTCAGTAGCCCAAAATAAGGATAACCATAATTTTCTGAGGGCTGTGAATTTCCATTACCTTGTCTGACATGCCTAATTAGCATTTAGGTAAAAACAGCCTGATATCTTGAAAAGTGCCAAGCACCTAAAACTTCTTCACATTTCAATGGTTCTTGTTAGCCAGCCTCTAATAGCCAGGCAAAGAAGAGAATTAAACGCTAACTTTAGGCACTGGAGACAGAGCCTGAGCCACAAGAATTTGTAGCATTTCTAAACTAATATAGCCATCTGGGATGAGAGATATTAAGTGACCATAATCAGAACTGATACAGAAATCCAGGGCTTTAAGATGGACTCGGCCAGCTTTCTGAAATTGAAAATGGAAACTCTTATTCACATATTTCAGCATATATGTCTATAAGACCAGCACTAAGAATCTGTAAGAACTGTAACCATGAAACTATAACGAAAACCACATCTGTAGTATCCTATGGTAACATAAAAAAAAATAATAAAACCTTTCCTGGACTTATATAAAACTTAAAAAATGCAAATTATTTACAGCTGAATTTTGCAGACCCATTGTCTTCCACAGAATATAGAACCAAATCCTGCACATGTCTAGGATATAGGTTAAGAGTTTACAAGTGTCTCAATGCATCCCTCATAAGCATTGCTATAATAAAGATAATAGTAGATAAGCATTTTATGAGGAGCTCATTTGTATGAGCTTATAAGAGAATTTTTTCATCCCATCTTACCAGGGTCCTATTCACAATGAGTACAATGTGCTTTAACATGGCCTCAGGGAGGAGTCTATTTGTGGTTCATTAATAAGGGCTGTTTTCCAAAGAGCTATCTGTTATATAATTACAAAGAACTCTGAAAAATGACCTCACAGTGTCTGTGGTGGGGTTGTTCAATGCCTCCTGATGGCATGAGAACAGATGAAAACATCTGTGCAGTCCTAGCTTCTCGCCTAATTAGGCAGCTCTTGTATATTTGCTTTTTCTTAAACCAGGCAAACACATTTTGCAATTTCATTCTCTCATTTATAGTCTATTTGGTGTAGGGATGAGATGTAAATTACTGTAGTTAACCCTTTTTCTTTCTGCACACAGATAATATTTCTCCTTTTATGTGTCTATGAGTGGCATGCTGGGTATTTCTGGGGGGTCTTGAGATGTAACTGTGCCTGATATATCATTAAGGGGAATAATATGCAACGGGACCAGCAACTGAGAGGCAAAACTTTTCTCATTTGACATTTGCATCACTTCTGAGAAAAGAAGGAGGCATGACAGCCCTTAGGTTGGGCAGGAGCCTTCTCAGCAGACTCGGTGGGCAGGGTGCATCCTACTGATCTTCACTGGCATAAAGCACTCTGCCATCTGTGTGACTCTAAGCAAGGTGCTGGATTCCTTCATCCCTCTGTGAAATATTAATGCCAATATATTATCATCCAGCCTACTGTGAAAGGGTAGTTCTCTTTGTAATGGGGTTTGAGCTTCCGGAACACAAGGTGCCCTAGCAAGCACAAAATATATGATGGCTCTGAGATTGAATTATATGTCTACCTGGATAAGGGAAAGGACCCTGCTGGACACTACACGGTGCTTCCAAATACTTATTTTTCATATGTGTTTTCCCGGAGCATTTATTGTTTTAAAATTCCTTGTATAGGTGTAAAAAACAACAAGGTGACCAGGTCTAGCAGAAATGTTGTTTCTGCTAGTAGGTGATAGGATTATACAGAAAAGAGAAAGCCCACCTTCTTCTTCCTAGCCTTCCTCCAGTCTCACAGTGTAGTTCTTAGTAATGGAAAATCAACACAAATACCACCCAACTGTGTTCTTTTTTCAGCTCTGTAGTACAAATCCTTAATAATAGACTCTTCTCAGATCATCTCATAACATATATTGCACTGCTCCACATTACTAAATACTATTGCAGGCTATGTTCTGAATCATAACTGCATGAGTAGGAAAGAAGGAATTTTTATTAAACCTTCATATATAAATTGAGGTATAGAGGCTTAATAGATGGTTAATATATATTTCAATAAATAACAAATTATTACAGAGCTTATCATGTCATTATTTTGCCAATTTAATGTATTTATGTACATGATGCACTTATAACCATTTGGTATATGTGCAGCTTAGACCTGTTCATGCTCTTAATATCTATTAATCACTATAAATATTTTTAAATGTAATATTTTAATGATATGTCAGGTTTAGCATATGAAAAATAGCCATTTCAGATTTCTTAAATGGAAAGAATCATTTAGTTATCGGTTGTATGTTCAATATGTTCAGCATCTAATTTAATTTTAGCTTCTCTTGGTTAATGACAACATGATCTTTCCCTGACAGCTTTCCTTTGACAGTGCCAATACTTGCAGTTGCTTGTTCATGTGTGAATACTATTTGATAAGTCTCTATATCCATATGCTGTCATTATTCTGCAGTAAAATAAACCACCATCCTTTTCAGACAGGGGTAGAATCAGATCAGAGCTTTTCCTTTCACATGAAGATAAAGTAAAATGCTGAAGGACAGTATTGCTGTGTTTTGGGAGCTTTGTGAACTGAGCTGATGAGGAAGCAATTAAAGACAGGAAAAAACAGTCCCACTGAATCCTTCTCATACAAATTACAGGAATCAGAAAACCTTTTCCTATGCAGGAGCCTGTTTCAAAAGCTCTGAGCAGTGAGGAGTAAAAAAAAAACCTGATTTGTGGGCAATGCACAAAATGGACTAGTGTGAACAGGCATTCACCTCTATGTATAAGTGTTTTGGGGAGCTAGGTGTCCAAGTATGTATTCACAGAATCCGAACAATAAAAAAAAAATTCACTATGATTGTAAAATGTTAAATATTTCTCACTTACATTTCCTTCAGGGATTAAAGGCCAGCTCTGCACTCTTCCTGACTGAGACAGAAGGCACAGGTTTAAAAAGAAAGTTTAATTCCTTGCACGCTGGAAGCAGATAGGAAGGGATAGTGGTTTGTATTAAGGACTAGAGATGATTCTTCAATATGACATTTAGGGACTCACATATGATGTGCTGTGAGTCAAAGGCAAGGCAGCTGCCTCTGGAAGTGCCTATTGCCCAACCTGTTCCCAGGCTCAGGCAGACCCCCACCACCAGCACTGCTGCTGCTGAGGATGTCACACGTCTTGTACACGGGTTTACAGGGCCCTCCACAGCCACACAGGGAGTTAGTGCAGCACCAGCCAGCACGCCAGGCAGGATTTTACTCAGAAGACTGAGAGATGGAGCAGGGGGTGATAGAAATGGTTTTAAGCAATTTTCAGTGTAGCTAAGCCATGTGTAGGAGTCCATTTTGCTTTAAACAGTTTCCACAGGGTTGCGAATTCTTGCTGCTTCCAAGGTAAAGATAAAGGAAGCTCCAGTGTAATGGAATATTACAGAAAATAAAGTAGATGCCTCTCTTCCCTTCCTCCACCACAGATGACTGTGTATTAAGCAGTGGTGAAAAGATGTTCATGGGCACAGGAGCTAAATTGACCTGTTAGTAGGGCTCCCTATATGCTTTTCTTTCTTGCCAGTACCCTCACCCACACTATTCAAGGATATGATGCAAGGGCTATTTCCAAGGGGCTGTCAGGATACAGCCACATGATCTTGGAAGCTCTAAGAGCTCGCTCTGTGGACACACGCTAGTTCAGCCCTGTGGGTCTCAGGGCCAAAGAAAGACCCTGGGCACATTAAATTTGCTCCTACATGTGCACACTCTGTGCTTAACTGGTACATTAGTGAGTCAGGTTCCTCTGCAACCTCCCAAGATGGGGAGTATGGAGCAGACTGCCACCCTGAATCTCCCAGAAATCAATGAAAAGCATAAGTCAATAAAAAGCTGATGAGCAAAATGTTTTGTGAAAAATGATATTGAGTGCGTTAATCTTGTCAAAGGGGAAATTAGATTCAAATTGTTTGAAAGCAGTGCAAAGCCAGGCATACAAGAAGTAATTCCTGGAAAAAACTGGAGGAAGTCAAGGGACAAAATGCCACACTGTGATACACAGAAAGGAATACAGCTGTGGCATTGATGGGGCACTGCATGATAGCACAGGGTTGCCCCAGACATGGAGGATAGAGGTGGAGAGCCCTACTGCTGTCCCCTCCAGCACAGGCACAACATGGGTAGAAGAGGCAGCTCACCATGATAGGACTGGATTGCTTCAGTTCATGATTTCATCAGGGCCTTTGTGCACGGACAATACCCTAGGCATCTCCAGTTTCAAGATTTGTAAAACCCAAAAATATGAAGCAAACTGATGTCTAGAGGTGAACAGCACTAAGTACTCTTACAGTGTTTAGATTTCACTACCATGGAAACTCATCACCATTC
The DNA here is from genome assembly GCA_013400675.1 of Oxylabes madagascariensis. NCBI lineage: Eukaryota > Metazoa > Chordata > Aves > Passeriformes > Timaliidae > Oxylabes > Oxylabes madagascariensis. Next base: position 22,038 of record VYZR01000053.1, on the reverse strand, counting down.
AGAAACAGCAAGATGGTATTTTTATGCTCAGATTTTTTCTTGAACGGACAAATAGAAAAATCTAAAGACTGGTCAAATAGCAAAATCTAAACCCCATTAACTCAGTACAGCACCACAAATAAGCACCCATTTACAATTCTAGTTCAACAAGTAATTTTTCAGGTTTTTTAAAAACTTTTCCTTCTTTTTATACATGATATTGATAAGATAATATGAAGTCAAGCCTATTTAATTCAGGATACCCTATACATGCTAAATAATGTTAATTGCAAACTACCTCCACAAGATTATTTACAACCTTAATTTTCCACTGAAATTTGTGCATTTGGCCTTCCTATGGGATCCCTGATCCAGGGCCGATCTGGGAACCTTGTATTCCTGGTACAAGACCCATTAAGTAAGTGAAGATCAAGCCCAATGCAATTTCATTTAAAGGGCGAAATTCTTTCTATCTCTTACAGGAGTCCTAGGTAGTTAGCTTACATTAGATTCTAAATTTACAGATCTCTAGACTCAAGCCGTGTGACTGCCAACACGTTAAAAAAGAGGTCTTTATTCTAATAAAGGTTACATAAAGATACAAAATTTCTTGCTAGTTTTCCTCTTAGCAGGAAGAAATGCAGACAGCAGTCACCCTCTTCTGTCCTGCAACAAGGGTGGGAGAAAGTGTGTGGTAAAAGGGTTTATTTGTACAGTCCATGCAGAAAGGACTGCCTTGTAGTCTTCAACCACTGCCAGAGCAGTGGGCACAAGAAACCCAATAAAGTCTAATGTTCCACCTGCCATACATCAGCACCTCACAGTGCCAGGCTCCTACTAATGCAGGACAAAGGATGATCCTTCCAACAGTTTTACGATTCAAAAGCATAATAAGATATTCTTTCTGCTAACACTCCCTGATCCATGCTGGTCTGAATAGCAATACAAGAGTGCACCTGAGACAAAATAACCTCTTCAGCAACATGAATACTACCTGAATCTCTATTTTGTAATTGGTATTTGCTCACTGCTCTTCCAGCTCATGTATCTGACAGTGAACTCCAAGGCCATTTCTGCATGCTGCTGCTGGAGGACCCATCCATTCCTAGTCATCTGTACTTCCTTCCATTCTGTTTGCTTGGTTTTTCAAATGTATCCTCCTAATGATACCCCATTGCTCCCAGATGAGTTTCACTCTCTCAATTGAAACAGCTTCACCAGCATCTGGATGTTTCTGGCATCTGGAAACTGGCAAAAAAGTAGAGGTTTAAAAAACATCATGTAGTTGCCTCTTTATAAGTAATTTCCAGCTCTGAAGGCCTTTTATTAAGAGAATCTTTGATGAGGGAATTTATACTGCATGTAATTAACTGGGTTTGTTTTATGGAACTAAGGATAGGCACCCAAAAAAAAGTGCATAAGCAGTGATTCTGCTTCCACAGAAATAGGCCCATCTAGTGCGCAGAATTTAATACACCTAGGAAAAGCGCAGGTGTGTAGAAGGACATGAAATGACAGTGAGGTAAAATATGGAGAAAACATTCTGAGTTCAGTTAAGGGGTAATGTAATAGTGAAAAAAAATCAGGTTAACAGAATCCTTTGTGCACACAAAATATATTGCTTCAAATTAATAGCATAGCACACACATAGATGACAATGGGCACAGCCATTTATTTGTCTGTGTCATAACTGTGCATTGAATACTAAACCAACTCAAAACCAAAACCAATTCAGGGGCATAGAAAGCTTGTGTCTAAGTCATCAGTGCAGGAATGCTGGTGTAGAGCCAGAGTGATATAGTTAGAACCGAGGGCAGTGGTTAAATCAATTGTCCTGAGATGCTGCAGTTCTCATAAAGAAAATAATTTATTACTCTTATTTGGGTGGAAATGTAAGGAGCTCTCTCAGCTTAGATGTGTCAACAAACAAAGAATTGTGCAGATATGAACACACCTTGTTGACAGTCATCTAGGGGGTGGAATCAGGTCCCTTAATTCCAGGTGTCCAAAGCATCTTGTTTCTGGTAATCTCAGTTTCCTTTTGGGTGACTGTAGGGATGGAGGAATTTTCAAAAATACTACAAATTGCTCCCTGGATGCACTTTTCTTACATTAGTGACTAAAGGAGCTCAGACAGCCAGCTTGGATGAGACACCATACTCAAGATGCATGGAATTAGGTAAAANAAGCTTGTGTCTAAGTCATCAGTGCAGGAATGCTGGTGTAGAGCCAGAGTGATATAGTTAGAACCGAGGGCAGTGGTTAAATCAATTGTCCTGAGATGCTGCAGTTCTCATAAAGAAAATAATTTATTACTCTTATTTGGGTGGAAATGTAAGGAGCTCTCTCAGCTTAGATGTGTCAACAAACAAAGAATTGTGCAGACATGAACACACCTTGTTGACAGTCATCTAGGGGGTGGAATCAGGTCCTTAATTCCAGGTGTCCAAAGCATCTTGTTTCTGGTAATCTCAGTTTCCTTTTGGGTGACTGTAGGGATGGAGGAATTTTCAAAAATACTACAAATTGCTCCCTGGATGCACTTTTCTTACATTAGTGACTAAAGGAGCTCAGACAGCCAGCTTGGATGAGACACCATACTCAAGATGCATGGAATTAGGTAAAACCTATCTTTAGTAACCCAAAACATACCAGAAGCTTGCCAGTCAAAGAGAGTGACAGAGACATTGGGCCACACCAGGCTTGGAGCTATCATCAGAAGCTCCAGTATTTCTGTGTAAGAGTGGATTTGGGACAAAACCAGCTCTCCATGTCAGCCTACAGTGAGACAGTTCTACAAGTTAAGAAGCAAGTTTCCACAGCTGCATGAAAGCTGGTCAGCCCAGACTCCTACATCACATGGTTGGTGCTCAAAATTAGTGAGTCAGTGCTGTTTTGAGTGAGGACGGTAAAGCCATTGTGATAAGAATTTATCAAAGCTGCTAGAAATTTCTTCTGGAAAAGAAGAAAAGAAGATTTGAAAAATGGATTCCAAATATAAAATCTGTTTTCACATGAACAGCTTTTCCACAAGGCCCCACAGTACGTGCTCTTCACATGCCCTGCATGTGTATTAGAGTATTATATTCATTTTATTCTCCATTTTAAATTGTGAGCTTCTGATACCAACTTTGTAACATGCTCCAAGCTTTATGGACAAAAGATCTAGGGATGGTTATCCTCACTGTAATTCCTTAATCCCCCAAAAAGCTTGCTGAAATGACTCTTGATTACTTTTGGATGGTTTTGACTTAATTTTCCTGTGTGCACATGTGAAGGGACAGGTACCAGATGTTGACAACAATATCTGTATGATCAAAATTCGTAACCATTGTGCATTATTTGTTTCATCACCATCTTTAATGTATAACTCAGAAGCTGACTGGTGCTCACTGGCTGCCGTGATCTTGGCAGCGTGAAGAACAAACCTAGCAAAGATTTACTTTGGAGCCCAACACCTCATTGAATAAGGGACTGGAAAGAGGCAGAATAAAACAGCTATGAAGTTGAAAGTAAAGGAAGTGTTTCACAAGTTTGTCCGTGCTCAAGGGAATTGCTCTAGTTCAAAACATAAAAGGGATGCTTTGACTTACAAGCATATGGCATGCTTGTTCAACTCACAGCCATTAAATCTGCAAAAAATAAGTAAATATTATGGCAGCTTTACTAGGCATTCTGCTTTCTCTAGAAAGGTATATCCTGGACTGGATTCAGTTCAGAGAGAGGTTCTTAGGCTTTACCAAAGGCACAAAATGCAGCAATTATATAACCAAATTGATGTAGCTGCCATCCCTTCCCTTGGGAGGCTTTTCAGTCTGGTAGGCCTCACTACAAGGAAAATCACACTAAAATGTTAGGTTGAGATTCAAACTATTTTTTCACCTTTTTTGAATTTCTTTTTTTTTTCTAATACATCTTTCTTCCCCTTCAAATTAATGCAAAATATAGTTATAATCATAGCACTGGGGTACAAATCCTTCAACTTCTGACAATTAGTTGTATTTCTCTTGATTTTTGAGCCTTTTGGGTTAAGTTGTAATAGTTTCCAATGTATTTATTTTCTTTGACAGACTCAGTCAGGACCCTAGCTGCTGTAGTGACCAGCTATTACTGTCAGCCAGTGCAACCTGTGCACTCTTCTGTGCAATTCAAGGAGACATACAGGCATGTAAGCAGGGAATTTTCAGACAGCACAGTGAACTAAATATGATGTGTCTAATAGGAGCAGACACCTCATGAATCCCTGCCATTTAAAAGCAGTGGATATTCACCTGCTCTTGATATTTCCAGTCAATGTATCCAGGACCATAAAGGACCTCAAAGTCTATTGCCAATGTGTGCCAATGTGTCTCTGACCTCTCTTCTTTCCCATAATTTCTGTGGCATGTAGCTGGATAACTCATAACTCATTCTCTGTCATATTCCTGTGTTTTCTTCCAGAAAGAAGGAATTGGATTTAACCTGCTCCAAGAAATGTACTTGTCTGTGCTATCAACAGTTTTGTGAGAACAGTTTAGCCTCAGATGGGGTCAGCAGCAGAAGCTGTGATGGGAGCTCTCAGCAGTTCAGCAGGGACATATTGTTGGTGGGCTGGAACAATCATGCAGACATGAACATAAGCACATAATGGATGTTGCTGTCTGTTTAGACTCTCACCTACTGTAAACTGTAAGCTGTAGAGGGCTTGAGAACTGAAATGGCACTTAGACAGTCAGTCCATTGTGTCTCTGGCGAGACCTGAAATCTGTATCTGCCATGGTGTAGGTGTTTGGTTTCCTGGAACTGAGAAAATGTTCCTTGAGCAGAAAGGAAAACACAACTTTTGAGGAAAAAGGGGGATTAAAAATTATACAAGAACTTTAAATTAATTTTTTTCTTTTTTTTTTTTCCCCAGAAGGACTGAAACACAATAGCTGAGTAGGTCCTACAAAAAAACAAAACAAAACTGATAGTGGTCAGAAGGTTGTGTGACTCTACAGGTTACAGATCTATTCTTGAAGCTGAAGTGGGTTTTGCAGCAAAACAGCACTGTCTGTGGTGACACCTGGCCTCTGTGAAGTCAGTGGGAAAACTCCAACGACCCCAGAAGATGAGCAGCCTTGAATGTGGGAACCAGTGAGCAGGATCCGATCTGCTGTCTGTCCCATCGGCTTCTGAATCTCTGACAGAGGGGTGCTCAGTTACTTGTATTTTAGAAGAATATGCTAAGTGTAAAATACTCAGTTCCTAGGCCAGTATCTTGTAGCCAAGATATTGCCACTGCTATTTATCCTTAACCATGATTTTAGATTATTTACTTATCACTGTATGAGGTATGTCATGAGTTCTTTGGACATGGAAAAGCCACATCCTCCGCCTTGAGACAAAACAATTTAACCTTTCAACTTCTTTTTCACTGAGATTCAAGTTATAATTTGCGCTCTCTTTGGAGTAGAATGCATTTTTTCGTGGTCCAGACTACAGTTTTGTCCTATGCCTCCTGAACCAAACAGCTTCTCCCTTCCCAAAGGCCCATCATCAAAACCCACGAGATGCACAGTGCACTATGAAGCTTGCTTCTTTCCATTTAGCATTTAACATGAGTTGGACAGGGAAATACAGAGTATGCAGAGCCCCAGGACAGCCTGGCACAGCTGCTGAGACACGTCAAGTGTGCATGTCAGCCTGTGCCAGGCTCTGCACAGGTTGGGAAGTAATGCAGCCACAGTCCTAATCACCACTGCCTTCCCAGGGGAACTCCATGCATGCTTGTGAAACTTTCCTAGGGGATGTTGCTGGCTGGGAGGGTGTGAGAATAGAGCAATGGACACAGCTGTTTTCCTCATTCCATGCGCTGAATGTTTTCCCTTCTTGTTTACAATGCTATAAATTATTTTTTAGTTGAACCTTTGTTCTGGGCGCAGCTTAGCCTTGAGCTGGGTTTGCTTGTTTGTTTCCGTTCCTGCTTCATTTCCTCTGCCTGCCTCCCAGCGTGACTAACATTGTCTGTGCTGCTTCCCCTGTCTCCACAGCTTCCCCACCAGTGCCCTGTCCTGGACGCAGGCAAGTGCCATGCTGGTTCTCCGTGTGCTGCCAAAGAGCGACCTGCTCAGGATTGAGCAGCACGGGGAAGTCTGCTAACAGCAACAGAGAGGTGTTGACTTCATAGAATCACAGAATTGGGAAACACCTCTGAGATCATTGAGTCTGGTCATTAACCCAGCGCTGCCAAATCCCCCACATAAGCATGTCCCTAAGTGCTATGTCCACATGTCTTTTAAATACCTCCAGGGGTAGTGACTCCACCATTTCCCTGGGCAACAGACCTTTATTTCTTGTTAAGAAAATGCAAACTTTGTTAGGCTTTCCTTTTTTTCCTCTTGCACTTCACGAGCAAAGCAAGATGGATGTGTGACAAAGAGAAAGAAGTCCTGTGTTCCCTGATGTTGTGGTCTAACCCCCGCCAGCAACTAATCCCACACAGCTGCTTGCTCACAGCCTCCAGAGGGATGGGGGAGAGAATCAGAAAGGTAAGCGTGAGAAAACTCCTGGGTTGAGATTAAAGACATTTTAATAGATAAAGCAAAAGCTGTGCATGCAAACAAAGCAAAACAGGGAATTAATTCATCCCTTCCTCTGGTCAGGCAGGTGTTCAGCCATCCCCAGGAAAGCAGGGTTCCATCACACAGTTTTTGAGAAGACAAACTCCATCCCTCTGAATGTGTCCCCCTTGCTTCTTCTCCCCCAGCTTGATATGCTGAGCATGATGCCCTAAGTTCTGCAATGTCCCTTGGATCAGTTGGGGTCAGCTGTCCTGGCTGTGTCCCCTGCTAGCTCCTTGTGCACCCTCAGCCTCCTCACTGGTGGGGGAGGGTGAGGAGCAGAAAAGCCTTGGCTTTGTGCAAACCTTGCTCAGCAGTAATGAAAACATCCCTGTGTTATCAACAATTTCCAGCACAAACCCAAAACACAGCCCCATAGCAGGTGCTAGGGAGAGCATTAACTCTGCCCTGGCTAAAACCAATACCTGATGTAATTTTTGATGGATTAATATGTCTGGGAGATGTAAAGTGGCACATGCCTTCATTTGATCATTCATATTCATTTGAACTGATATGCATTTTTCTTCTTTCACTTTGTCTTATATTTTGCTAGTCTGGGACAAGCTTTTTGCTCTCCTATAATCGATATGATACATCTTCATAGATAACAACTCACTTTATCATTTCAAGCCTGTCAAGCCTCCCTGCAGACTTCCACCACAGTCCTTCAGACTCCGCAGTGCCTTTGCTGCCTCTGCAGCTGCTGGCAGCCTCTGAGCTCAACTTCTGGTTCATGGGTTTTCAATGCTTCTCAGAAAGTGCAGACACCCCCTTTTAGCACAGGAATGGCTTTGTGCAGTCGTGGGTGAGTATGCACTGCAAGCGTGGATTGAGTGAGCTCACCGCCTTGAGCAAAAAAGGATTGAAATATTTCCCTTATTTACTACTCCCTACGTGTCTTTTTGCAAGCTGAAGTGAAAATGAACTTGAACCAAATCCCACTATGGTTGGTGAAAAAAAAATCCTGCCTATTTCAGGGGATACTGGAAAGTGGCCCTGAAACCTACAGCTCCTCAGGGTACCTACATTGACCAGCTTTGCACCTCAAGTTATCCTACTGACTTCAGGCAAGTATTTAGAAGTTTTGCTGCATCCATTGGGAGCTCACAGAGACCATGCTTCAAAGGTTGTGTGGCAATGGAGCAATGACAGCTCAAAATGCAGCAAAGCAATGGGAAAAGCGAGAGCTCTGTTCCTTAACAAGAATGATTCAACAGAATCAAAATGAGTCAGTGTAAGTTTGCGAGTGGATTTAAGGGAAGTTTTGCCAAACCTAGCACATGTTTTGCAATGGACAGATTTCACAAAAGAGAATGTTTTATCTCTGGGGTTTTTTTTTATTTCTCTGATATAAATTAAGATGTTGATGGCAGTATTAATCACTCTGGACTGTTACCTGTGTCGTCTCAAGTGTGAAAAACAGTGCTGTGGGAGTTATTGTAGCCGGAGCCTGGGACACCTGTTGGGACTCAAAGGACCTGGATCATTCTACGTCTTCATCATGGACATTGTAGATGGTCTGTGTCAGCTACTGCATCTCATCTCCTCATTTATAAAATATGGATTGCAGTGCCTCTCTGTTTTAGAGAATGCTGTCAGGATAATGCCTTCTAATGATTATGAGACACCTGATAGTGATTGAAAGCACACATGCAGATAGATGAAAGCTGCTGAGAGACACATTGACAAAAATAAATGGGAATAATCTGAATCCAAAGAATTGTTTTCTGCTGAATTATATGGTAGCCAATCTGTTACTATACACATCACCCCAACACAAAAACACGTACATTGTGTACATCCTTTATAGGAATCCTTCTGAGGTCCCAACAAGCAAGAGAAAGTATTTCAGGATATTCTCCATGCACAATCTTAGTCATTACTCACTGGCAGGAAGTAAGCCAACTAAGCACCTCCCCAGCTTTCTGGGAAGCTGAAGCCAGGCCTTACTGCTGGGCAGGACCGCCAGTTGAAGGCTTTTCTTTCTTGAACTGGGGAGCCCAGAACTGGGCACAGCACCCCAGATGTGCCTCACTAGGGCAGAGCAGAGGGGCAGGATCACCTCCCCTGACCTGCTGGCTCTGCTCTTCCTAATGCACCCCAGGATCCCTCTGGCCTTCTTGGCCACGAGGACACACTGCTGGCTCATGGACAGCTCCTTGTCCACCAGGACCTCCAGGTCCTTTCTCTGCAGAGCCGCTTTCCAGTAGGTCAGCCCCAGCCTGTGCTGGTGCCTGGGGTTATTCTTCTCCAGGTGCAGGACCCTGCAGTTGCCTATGGGCATCAGGCCCTGCTCCCAGTTCTGTATCATCAGCAAACTTGCTGGGGGTGCACTCTGTCCCCACATCCAGGTCACTGATGAATAAGTTGAACAGCTTGTTTAGTTTAGGCAAAGCTGTGCAACCTGCTGACCATATATAATGTATTTCTGATTGCACATTTTATTACTGTCTAAGTCTGTTAAAATGCTCTAGCATGGAGGCATAGGAGCTTAAATAAATATTAGAATGCTGTGAAAAAACTACTCGTATTTTAAGCAATAAGTTCCCCATGCTGTAGGGCTCCTTTATGTATCATTCAACAAAAGGAATATTTATCCTTATTGATTTAAAATGAACTACAACTTAAAACTAAAAAATAAAATTTAAAGTAATATTAAAATTTAAGTAGGCTTAAAAGCAATGGTTGTTACCCTTCCTGGCCAAAGCCAAATATTTTACTTGTATTAAGTCCAGATGCCAATTATGAATTGTATAGTGCAATGCAAGTTCCTGGTGCAGGAACACTGCCTTGCCCAAGTGTTTTATTCAGAGTATCAAACAACATGTTAATAACTTATTTAAATGCCAGTGCATCCAGTAATTTTATGATATTGTGATTTCATTTACTCCCTAATTAATCTGAGAAAACTAAGGCATGAGAAGAAAATTTTAAAAAAGGGCTGAGAAGGTGAAATTTGCATGTAAATGTAACTCTATCAATGATTTGGGGCTGGAAAAAAAGTATGTATCCCATAATCCACATTCCTTTTCTGGAAGATAAGTATAAAATATGGTTTACCTAAAAAAGGTAGCATCTGGACAGCTCATTATATAGACAACATGGAGTGAGAGAAAACCTCTGGCTTGCTCTAAGGAACTTGTTCAGGAAAATTAATTATTGAGGTCCTAAAGAGAACTAAACAAACCTAGTTAACTTGGAATTAAGAAAAAAGGATAAGAAAATTTATAAAAATGATGCAGTGTGCACCCCAAGACAATCAGGATAACCATCCAACCTCTCCAAGAAAAGGAGGAAGACACATGTGCTCCCAGCCCTTCTCCATATAAAGACCCCAGAAGACTGACAACCCCAAAGAATGACTGTCAGCATTAGTAACCAGAACAGCACTGACAGGGTGAGCATAACACCAAAGAAAAGGAGGACATACTAGGAAGGCTTCTCTATACAAAATATTTTAAAGATATTGCAGTTTTTCTGTATTAATTTGGGTTAGTGTACAGCGTGGAGAGATGGATGTGATGGGTAGATTGTGACATGGATAGGAAAGTGGTTGAACAGTCACAACCAGAGGGTGGTGATCAACTACTCAGAGTCCCAATGGACATCAGTGACAAGTGGTGTCCCCCAGGGGTCCATAGTAGAACCAGTGTTATTTAATATCTTCATTAATGACACAGATTAAGGGATTGAGTGCACCCATAGCAGGTTTTGAAAGGACACCAAGCTGAGTGGTGCTGCTGACACACCTGAAGGACAGGATGCCATCCAGAGGGACCCAGGCAAGTTTGAGGGGTGGGTCCATGGCAGTCTCATTATCTCTCTTTATTAAACAAAGTGCAAGGTGATGCACCTGGGTCAGGGCATCCCCCAGTATCAACATAGGCTGGAAAAAGATGGAGACCAGCCATGCTGAGAAGGACTTGGGGTGGGTGAGAGGCTGGACATGAGCTGTTACTGTGCCCTCACATCCCAGAAAGCCAAACATGTCCTGAGCTGCATCCAAAGCAGCGTGGGCAGCAGGGCCAGGGAGGGGATTCTGCCCCTCTGCTCTGCTCTGCTGAGACCCCACCTGCAGTGCTGCATCCAGCTCTGGGCTCCCAGCACAGGAAAGATGTGGATCTGTTGGAGCGAGTCCAGAGGAGGCCACAAAAATGATCAGAGGGATGGAGCACCTCTCATATGAGGAAAGCTGAGAGAATTGGGATTGTTCAGCCTGGAAAAGAGAAGGTTCTGGGGTGATCTAATTGCAGCCTTCTCGTACCTGAAGGGAGCCTACAGGAAAGAAGGAGAGACTCTGTTTGCAAGGGCATGTAGTGACAGGACAAGGGTGAATGGCTTAAAACTGAAAGAGTAAGTTTAGATTACATATGAGAAAAAGACTTTTCATAATTATTCTTTACATTATAAAGAATGTATCCGAGTTTCTGAAAATAGCCTAGATGTTCAGCAAAGCAACTGAAGTTCCTCAGACCATGGGGAGCCCATCCCTTTCTATATGACTGATTCACACATTGTAATAATTCTTCTTTTCAAGGCTATGATGTGTTTTATTTCTCACTGGTAGTATTATATACTATGATACAAGCTTTGGAGTACAGCATTTCAGTTTAAGTAAAACTTTCCTCACTGAATCATTTGCAATAAAGCTTTTTTTAGTGACTAAATTATGATCCTGCTAGCACCTTCCTGTTCTATTTTATTTTTATAAAAATATAACTTCCTATTAAAAGGAGCTTAAAAGAATAAAAAAAAATACGGTTTACATAGGAGTTCAGCTGCATCAGAATGGATTCATTTTTGATACCTTGTTCCTGAACTATTAGTTTGGCTGTTTAGAGGGCTCAGGCACAGGTGAAGTTTTCAGGTATTTCATATTTGTCCTATAGGTAGAAACACAATACCACAGGAAATACATGTACTCTGTTGTGGCATTTTTACAAAGAAGCCAACTTAAACCTGAGACCACGTTTTAGGAAATGAGTACTTAAGTGACTTTCTTCAGATGGGTATTTTTGAACCTAGATTTTTTTTTTTAATCAATGTTTTTGTGATGGAAAATAGGACTAAGTTTTTAAAAGAACTCAAACACCAGGAAGATTTAAAGTGAAGGATTTGATGCACTATAATTGTGCAGCCTTTGGCAAATCATGTAATAGCTTTTGTGCTGGGTTGTGTAGCATGAAGCTGGTCCCCTCACATAGAGAAGCCTTCAGAATCAGTTTGGGCAACCCCAATTACATCCCAAGTGTCTGCTCTTTGGGCATCGAGGGAGGGTGGCTAACCCCCTGGAGGCTTGTTCCCTACCATGAAGGACCCTAAGGCACAGAGACATGTAGACTCCTGGTGTCCCCATCAGTGACATCATGCCCAATTCACCCCTCTGGGATGTTCTGGGGAGCTTCAGGCCCTGGGCTGGAGCACCTCATCACCACAAGCCAAAGGAAGAGCTGCCATCGCCCCACTGACAAAGGGGTCACTGCCAGGGATGGGAGGATCACCACTGGAGAGCAGGGAAAGGATATTTTAGGATTGCACAGGATTTATGGGACATTCTGTGAAGGATGGGGAAAAGGGGGACCAAAGTGTTTTGGAGAGAGGTAAGTGGGAAAACAGTAGGATAAGGGGACATATTGCACAAATATGGGCTGGTCAGTACACCTGCCTGTCTGTGCCCTATGTGTGACCAGTGTAGTCCATCCTGGACTCTGACTAAACCCCACTTCTAGGCATTTTTCCAGGCAAACAACCCTGTACCCTGCGCAAGGGATCTCAGTGACAGCCCCTGGACTGAGACTAGAGGATCAAGGCCCCTGTCTCTCTGATGAAAAAGAGACTCTGGTGTCTGCAGAGACCAAGCTGGCTGCTGGACGGACCAGAGGGTCCAGATCAGAGAGGCCGTGGGATCTGGATGTCAGCTGAGACCCACCTGTGTGTGTGTGTGGTTTTGTATATCAGAGGGTGTATATCACCATAGCAGCTGCTGCAGGGTGGCAGCCTCAGAGGCTCGTGTGTCCAAGTGCCAGCAGCTGGGGAAACTGGGAACCCAGGGCAACTCCTGAAACAGCTGAGTGTCTGAGCCCAGTAGCTGAAGGAATTCACCTTTCAGGATCACATTTCCCAGCATGGGACGTTCTGCCTGAACTGACAGACAGAGGACAGAATGAGGCCATTGGTGCGTTTTGTGTCTTTTGGAGTGCTATATCCTCTGTTGCTCTGTGTGGCCAGCTAGGTATATATGTACATATGATGTATATATGTGTTGTATATGCACATGTGCCTTCTGGGGGCTCCAGTGCACCCTCCCTGATGGCTGGATCTGGGGCTATGGAGATGTGGCAGCCTTGCCTCTGTCAGGCTGCAGGATTTAGCAATCTCCTAACATCACATGTAGCTTCACCTTCCTGTAAGTGCCAGTAGCAGGGCAGTCCTCTGTTCTCTAACATACAATCAAAGTTCAAATTAAAGAAGTTGCCCTTAAACAATTTTTCACTTGGAACAAAAATCTGGTGCTCAAAGGACTCAAAACAATCTATATTCTGTGATTGTATGGTCTCCGATCTGAGCTGAGATGTGAGGCCAGGCAGTTCAGGTGAATAAGGAAATTATCTGGTTTTCAGGAATGGGAGTGCAGAGCCAATCTCAATGAAATCACTTGGAAACTCAGGTAGTGAGTGAACCATGAGAAGGTTATGGCTATTGGACTCCAGTCTTTTTTTACAAATTGAAAAACTATGTTGTGTTAATTTCCTTATCTGTGCTGAGATTTTGAGTCAGTGGAAATAATTGTCTTGAGAATTACAGCAATTGCTGGGAAGCAAAGATGAAATCCTAGATAGTGACTCTTGGGTCAAAGCAGCTTTGACATTTATCAAAGATTTTTTTTCTGTCCTGTACCCAAGCTGTGCAGATGTGACAACTTCCTCTACACCAGATAATAGGAAATGATTTCCTGGGATTGGAAACACCAAACTTAGCCAATGACCAATTTGCAGGATTTTGTTTTCCTTGACATAAGAGGGTCATTTCCTATTTCATATTTCTACCTGTATCTTGTTGCCTGAATGGCAAAAACATTACTGACATGCGAGATGGATTGCTGTGATGGATTGCTTGAGCAGCAGAGCCAGTGTGGGGAGAATACCAACAATGTACACAGAGAGAGAAAACAAATAGAGCAGGAACCAGCAGATGGCTGGGATACACATCGATAAGAAAGGTTTGTCAAACACCAATCAGAAGCTCTAGAGGGTCATTTTATAGGCACATTTTATGCATTGTTTGGTGCTTGTTTAAAGACTCACCACTTCTCTTTCCCAGTGAAGCCAGGTTGCAGAAAAACATAGCAAGAACTGGCATGTGAGACTTAGCCCATGGATTCTGGTTTAATTTGGCAATTTGTGTCTACTGGGCAGTAGACATGCAGTGATGTAAGTATTCAAATTAAAATATAAGTGATTTCCTGTTTCTCAGGGTCTCACAATGCAGTGGGGTGTATCACTCTTTTTGCAATCCTCATGCTTCTTGTAGGACTCAAGGATAAATTTTGTCTTCCATAACAAAAAAATCCTGACCCTACAGCATCTCTTCAACATTCCATATTCTTAATTATTTCTCTGTGTCTCTCATAGGCACTATTTTTCAAACCTAAAAAAATATGCTTAGACATGCCATTTGATTATTCTGTTGTGGTTTGCTTATTTAATTACAGAGCCCAGAGAAATCCAAACACATGAAAGCTTTATTCTTCATTTTAAACTATGAACTGAAGAAAGGTGAAGAGGCTGGTTGACAGACTCTTTTGAAGACAAGGGTCAAGTAAGAATATATTCAACTTATTGGTAAGTAGTTGTTCGTGGGAAAGGCACTTGGACTTTCCATGCAGTTTATCCCACAAGCTGCTTGGACAAGCCAAAAAATAGAGAAGCTGTGGGAGCTGTGGGTCTTTTATGCACCTAGTGAACTTACCATACAGTGGTGCAATACTGCAATGTTCAGAGACTTACAAGCACAGGCAAAGGAATGCACAGGAGCCAAAGACCCTCACACAGACATCATATTTTATAAGATGGACTCTGACATTTAAAACTTAAAGCAATTATTACCACCCTGCAAGGTTTTTGATGCAATGTCTTAAAGAAAAAACGCTTTGCTGCAGAGCAGAGCCGTGCTTGCTCATCCTTGTCCTGACTTCCTAGAATCAGTACATCCCATGAGAGCAGATCACCAAAGCTTTCTCTGCTCTGGCAGTGTGGTGGTGTCAGCTAGTCAAGCCTAAAAACAATATACAGGTTACAGCACCTACAGGCCTTGGGTATTAGCATTGACACAGAGCTGTGTTACAGGATAGGGGTTTGGGTGCAAAATGTCATTCACAGAAAAAAAAAATAGAATACATCAGTTTCAGAGTCTTTGTTTTTTGGGGGGGTTTCTTCAAAGGGGAACATGAGCTGAGTTTCAGCAGTTTTTTTCCTTGTGATGACTCCTTATGACTGGCAGATTTTTGAGTTAAAAGGTTAAAACAGGTTAATAAAAGTGGCACAGGGTTGATCTCCCCAATCCCCATCCTGCAGTAGAGTGATTGGACTAACTGTGCTGAGTATTGCTGACTGCTGCAACTTGCGTAGGTCCATGCTCTTGGCTGCATTTTTTTTTTTGGGTGCATGTGCAGTTCACCAAGGGCACAATGGTATGCCAGTTCTGCAGCTTTTTCAGTTTGGGGAGTTTCCATGATATTCTCAGTATTTCAGGTGAGGAGGGTTGCTCTTTCTGGACACCACCAGTCCCTCCAGCCCCACTGTGCTGCCTCCAGCCCCAGGGTTTGGCCACCCACAGACACCAGCAGGGGTAGTGGGTGCTGCTGGCACCAATAAGGCCTTTGCAGTTGAGCTTGCACTGCCACAGCTGAACTCACAGCTGGTTAAGAGCAGGATGACCTGTGCAAATGCAGCTTGTGATATTCTTGGGTTTAGATCATCTTTTATAGAGAGGCACGGACAGCTCCGCACCAGTGGCTGATGGGATGAAGCTTGTGTAGTCACAAAATCTTATCTCGTGGTATTGACATTACCACGATGGGCACTCTCAGATTTATTATTAGATGATGGTAAACGACCGTCAGAGACAGAGAGACTCTACAGTGACAGTGATTTAGTGCCTGGGTGTCCAGATGCACAGAGCTTGCTGAAATCAATACCTGTTAGTGATCTGACCAGCTCTGAAGATCTGGGCCAATGGACTCTAAAGCTTCATCAGCTCAGCAAGCACAGCTTTTGCTCTGAAAAACAAGGACAGAGGCTCCTGCTGAGTGTCTAATAATGCCTCATTATGCCAGCTGATTTTACATAAGAGGTGCTCAGACCATCTGCAGACGGACAGCAGCACAAATCTTTCAGGAGCTGCTTTGAAAACTCAGTGTTGGTGTTCAGTCCATTGGACGGTGCTGCTTCACATCGATGCTGCTTATGCTCCTTGTTGCAGCAGTGATAAACTGTCAGGCTTATCAGCAAGTTCTTGTCAAAGGTGGGACTTGCCTGTGCATTCAGAAATCTCTTTTATCAGTCCCACTCTAGAGTTATCTATCAGCACAAATTTTAATCACTGTTATCTCAAGAGGAAATGCTATACTGCAATTAATGGCTCAAATAATTGTGCTCAGTATGCGATTTGGCTGACAGTCACAGCTCCTGTTAGCTGTGTGATCGCTGTTGCGGCGTGTACTAGAAAATCATGATATTACCATTCCAAGATAATCAGCATTAACTCTGTGAATTCGAGGCTGAGCAGGGCAGAGTCTCACAACCAGAGTTACTCTCTGTAAGATACTGCATTGCAGCAAGACAGCTAATAACAGTGCAGCAAAGCACATTAGCTGTCAAGCAACACACTACGCTGTGGAGAACAGACTGACACCATGTCATATTTTGTAATCATGCATACACGGGGGGATTTTTTAGGAGCTGGCGAATTTCTAACAGGGATGGTAATATAATGAACACTCAAAAGCGTTTCTTTCGCTTCTGTTATTTGCAAAATATTATCACTCTGCTATTTGTAGATGTTGGTGAAATAATTCTCTATCTGTTGGAGTGCACTGTTTGTCTGATGGCACATCGCGTTGGGGACTTACCAAGAGAATGATGTGACGAGCCTGTGGCAGGAGTTACACCCTGGTTTAAGGCAAAATCCAACAGCAAGAGTTATAGAGCCACAATATTTTAGGATGATTATACCTTTTCTGTGAGGATTTTTTAATTATACAAACCAGAGGTGGGCCTTTGTTTTCTGATAAATATGAGCTGTTCCTCTAGAATAAATGAAAATTTCACTGGATGGTTGTCATTGCTGTAATGGTTGTCACTGTTTTGCCTCGTAATTGAGGATGCTTGCAGCAGAGAAAGTATGAAAGCTAGACCTATTCCCATGAGTAAAAAATACAGACCACACTACGTTCTCCCAAGTCTTTGCAGGCGATTTGGGAACCCCCTGTTAACTCAGTTGTCCTGGACTTTCCCACTGGCCAGTGCATAGTAAGGGTGGTGGTGGGAAGAAAGATAGGCCAAGTCTGATGGGTGCTCAAGTACCCATGCAGACCTAAGCACAGTAATCACACTTCGCAGCACCTTTCAGGCTGTGAAGTGACTTGCACCCATACTTTTTGCTTTATACCATTTCCTTACACAAAAATGTGTGTCAATCCCAAGAACTGGAGGTTTTTTCCTCCCTAGGGCATGTCACTGCAGCCCAGTAGTAGTTACAGGTGCCAAAGGAGTGGTTAATAGATCGTTCTCAGACAAAATATCCCTTAGCCTGTCCTTTAAAATCTGTCCTGAGAAATTACACTTCCATTTTTTACACATCCAAGTCATCTAGAAATGCACTGGTAAGATTAGATAAGATTAAGTGAACCATTATTTTACTCTATAGTTGTATACTAACACATATTTAGTGTTAATTGGGAGAAAAATCTGCTACAAGTTTTCTATGCATACATGGAGGAAAATGTTCAAAATACCTTCAGAAATATTATCAGAAGATGCCATTTAATAAGTAGGAAGCGAATCACGTGGAAGGTTTTGGCAGATTTGATTTTATTAAGACAAATAAATAAAACAGCTTTCTGAATTTTCACTGAAATACTGAAACTGCTTTTAAAGAGCTCACATAAACCACACAGTTTAACTAAGAATCAGAAACCACACAAACTAAGAATCAGAAAATTTTACCGTGAACACTACAGCCAAGATTTAGCAAATTCACATGGATATATTTTAAAAAAAACACCCTCATTTATTG